>PVKA01015160.1:0-38721 GCA_004027165.1 Ctenomys sociabilis
CATGAAGAGAAAACTTTCTCTCAAGCTCTCACAGAGAGCAATCTGGTCAAGCATTGGCCGTGACTCATCCACATGGATGACACAGACAAAGGAACTACAGAATAATGTACAGGACTACAAGATAAACCCTGAGAAGACTTCAATGACCACATAGGAAATATAAAGTTCATGTGTTGGTATATAAGTTTTGATCTACCTATGTCTTAACCATCCAGCACAAAAGTATAAAAGTATAAAAATGAAGTATACATCGTGAGCCCATAATATTAAGCTGAGCTGTAAATGGATATGGTCGACAATTTCTTTGAATAACTTCCTATGGTTGCAGAATGCTGGACTGTGTTGGATTGTGGTGTCAAGTTCAAGCACCTCAGTTAGTTGAATGTCAATGGAGTGCCCACTTTTGACAGGTGTAGACAAAGGAAAGGTTGTAGAAAGAAAAAATCATGATGTGTGTGTATAGACAGTACAGTTGGGATAGATAACGCTGTGGTTCTACATAGTTCTATGATAGGCAAGATTTGCACTAATGGTGGTTGGACAGGATATTATGTCGGCTTTTAGTGCTATGGTCATCCACTAGGTAAATAATTATTGAATTTTTGATGTAATTTCAGCTATAAAAAATCCTGTAAATATAATATCACGTATGCACCTTGTACAATACCAAAACGTTATCAAAACAGTTTGCTAAGTATTAATTCATCGACTCTGTATGGTTAAGGTGTTTTGAAACTGTCTGATTGACATTTGTATTTTAATAAAATAAAAATAAAAAAATTAAAAAATAAAAAAAATAATTTTACATACTGAAGAAAACATAAAAGCAATAAGCACATCACTTTCTAAGACACAAATATTTTCTGATTTTCTGCAATTTTACAGTTTTTTTCTACTATGTTTTCAGCAGTTTTGATTATGAGCAGTAGAAAATAAAATCAAATTGGCTCACATAGAAATGAAAACCTCGTTGGTGTCTGTAATTGAAGCACCCACAGGTTTTTGACTTCAGGTGCTATTGGATCCAGATGTTCAAAGAATGCAGAATTGGTCCTCTTCTATTCTGAGCACTGCTTTCTCCCTGCGCTCCCTGAAATTTTACTTCAGTTTGTGCCGCCTGATGGACTTTTATGCTCCAGGAACTTTTACTATGTGGCTTTTCTTTGTCTTATTTTCATTTTTCACCACTGAATTAAATTCTACAGGTAAGGAGACACTTCTTGAAAAGACCTGGCTCCTATGTGCATTTTGCAAAGATGGGGAAAACCATGTTCAATTATAATAACCACACAGAAAGGGTGATCAAAAAGTTGATGTCAGTAAAAAGAAAATGAAAGCTGGGTAGGCAAAAATTTCACTAGCCTCAGTTACTTTTCTCTCATTGTTCGGACAAAATACCTGACACCTAAAATTAAGGAAGGAAAGATTTATGTAGTTCATAGTTAGTGAATGTCTTGGCCATAGTCAGCTGGGTCCAAGGCAGAGTGGCACATGGAAGAAGGCAGCAATTCATGGCAGTGGAAAGCAGCAAAACAGCAAGAGTCATAAGGGAGGATTAGTGGCAAAATGGCCACACAGAGCAAGTCTTTCCCCTTATGTTGCATTCAGGCTATCCACCTCAGGTTAGGTGTAACACTTACACCCATAATCCCAGGAGCACTCATACCTATAATCCCAGCAGCACTCAACCTATAATCCCAATGATGGATCATGAATTAATCACAAACTCTAGAAGTCCACCCCATAACTGCATGAGGACTAGACAACAAAGCATAATAGTACTGTAGAAGACATTCTGCATTATTTGCTTAAACACCAATGCCTGATATATCAGTTGCCTTAGAGAAATCCAAGAGCAATTTAAAGAATACTCTATTCACTCTTGTTTTTATCCTGGAGCACGGCCTTAAATATAAGTATCTTGTATTAATTCTATCTTAGACACCACAAGGCATCTGATGTCTCCAACCAAGAATCCCTGATCCACCATAGTCTATAAGGAGGAAACCACAGAGGTCAGGAAGGTGAGAGAACAGTACTGTGACAATTAACATTTTTCACTGAGTGTTTTTTATTGTCACTGTCTATTATATGAAATTCACCATGCATACTCTCTTTTTTATCTATCATTGATATAAAGATGCAGACATGGGGGATTTAAATAACTTGAACAAGGAAAAATCACTTTTATGAGGCTACTTTTAGTTTTTCAAAATTCAGTATTATCCAGGAAAAGACAGTTTGGGACCTCAAGTTGGGTTCCTAAAACTCAAAAGATGATGTTTTCCTCAGATCATAAATATCAGCTCCTAGAAATCCAGGGTGTGTCCCATGAAAGCAATCACATGATTAAAACCGAAATATTATCTCTTTTTGCACCTTGTATTTTGTTTCTTTTTAAGGCACGAATGAAAAATATTTATAAGATCAAGTTATAGAAACAGGATCAATGAAAGTGCTAAGAATCACTCAAATATTTTATAGAGAAGTTCTTTCTTTTAATGATTTATGAATGACCAGAGCAATATGCCAGATATATATGTAAACATCTTTCTTTTGGGTACTTACCCAAAAATTAGAATTTTATCCTTCTTCAGCCTTCCTTGTCAACTTGACAATGTAGAAGAACCAGTGTAACTAGTTTTAATGATCTACAGTGGCTTTGTTAAAGTTGGACTTCACAACCCCATCCTTGTTAACACTGTGTCAGAAAATTCATGATGCGTTGCAGTATTTTGAGCCCCTGATTATACTTAGCAGGTATCATAAGCAGCTCTCATTTTTGTTCCAACCCAAAATATCTCACATATTGCCAAGTGTCCCACCCTTAGAATGCAAATTTGAGAACTACTGTTTTAAAAGCTGAAATGAAATAATGAAAAACCCAGAACACTTTATTAATATAACAGTGAAGCTACAGTCTTCATATATAATCCTTTCTTAGCTTTGAAATTCTGACATTATTACAGATATTACTTTGTAATCTATCATAGATTTGTTTTTTTCTAAAAAGTTCTGAGAGTCAAAGCTGAAATGGCTAAGCAGAATAACTCCCTTTGCTATATTACCCTTCAATGGTAAAGAGAGCTACCACTTAGCAGATGGATGCAGCCATTGAAATGAACATTCTTCTTTCCACCTCCCTTCTGACTTCTGCTGATCACTATAGAAACAAGAATAGGAGAGATTCAAAATCAGGACACATGCACTTGCTCATGACAAGTTCAATTTAAATCCAGATTATCAACATATAAAAAGAAATTACATAAATGTAATGAGTGAGTACACATAATCAGGAGATCAGTGCTATGCCCCTTGCAACAGTGACATCCAGTTCAAGAAAACCCTTGGGATTTATTAAGAGTGAGGAAAACTTGAACATTTTCATTAAGGCAGCACTTTGTCAAATCTCTCCTGGGAGTTTTAGATTCCTTCAATCTTAGGCAGACTTAAACACTGTCCTTTCATAGTATTTAGATATTATTTTGCCCATAAGGTAGAGTAATGAGTAATGAGCATCTCCAACGATAGCAACTGAACAGAATTTTGAATATTTAAATATAATCTGGGATATCCATATGTTCCAAGTTAAGGAACCAGAATACTTTCATGAAAGAAAAAAAAACATACGCTCTAATGGAATGTTTTGTCTCATCTAAATTTTGAAATTATAGCTAAAATTATGCTTACAGCCAAACATATATTTCAAAATTGAGGTCATAATGTTCAAAACAAACAACAGGCTGCTTTCCTAGTATGGCTAGAAGTCATTATATAAAATGTGTTATCCCCTAACTTTTGCCATTGCAGTTTCCCAAAGATGTTTAGAGCTTTTGTACTTTACAGTTTGCTTTAGCCGTAAATCAATTTAAAAAGCTTGGAAATAGGATTTCTCATTTCTATGGTATCAAAATTCTAGAGATTACCTCAATATTTCTGACTATGGATTATGGCATAAAAGGATGACTAAGTTTAAAACTTATAAAAGTTTATCTTTGTATCTTCTTTTTAGAAAAGAATCTATTTAGCAAAAAAAAAAAAAAAAAAAAGAAAGAAAAATTCTTAAACTCTTTATCATACAGTTTTTCTTTCTTTTTCCTTTCTGTTTTAGGGAAGGGTCTACAGGGCGTTCAGGTCTCACTGGTAGATAAGAATCATAGTGATCTGCCTGTCTACAGCTGCCCAAATGCTAGGATTATAGGTGTGCTCTACCACACCCAGTCTCAGTTGCTGTCTCAGTGTGCCCCAGTTGTGGGGCTGGCATAGCAGGACCAAGGATCAAACCCCTGGCCCCTGCACCTGTTTGTAAATGCTTTAATCCACTGAACTATTTGGTCAGCCCTTCATGCAGTTTTTCTATGTTAAATTTCATATGCTTGTATTATTCTTAGATAAAATTGTCTGATGTACTTGTTCACCATCACACTTAAACCAAAGAATCTAATCTCCAGCAATGTGCCTACATCATTATTTGTCTTGAACCTATAGTGTTTGTTAAATTTATTTATTTGTGTATGGATAAAAGTAATTTAAGGGGAAAAAAACATCTGCAGCTTCGTATTCCAAAGGAACTAAGCTCAAATATCTATCTAAGTTGTTAAATTTTGTTAGCTCATTTATTTGATATTATCTTTAGAAACTCTGTAATAATTCTAAAATTGAGTGATTGGCTTGGATGCATACTTTTAAAGAATTAGCAAGTGTCCAAACACAAGCTCTTTTTAAAAAGCAATTACATTTGAAACCCCGTTTCCAAAGTCAGATCAAACCCAAACTATTTTGAAAACAACTGAAGATAGTGTCCTAGTGTATGGAGACAGACAATCATTTGATAAAAAAACTCTATCACAAACTAAATGAAATGTATGTAAAATTCCTCTACATTGTATCATTTGTAGAAAAGATCTGTACATGGCTTATTTTCCTAGATAACTTGACTTATCTATCGGTCTATCATCTATCTATCTATCTATCTATCTATCTATCTATCTATCTATCTATCTATCTATCTATCTATCTATCTATCTATCTACCTACCTACCTACCTACCTACCTACCTACCTACCTACCTACCTACCTACCTACCTATCTATCTATCTATCTATCTATCTATCTATCTATCTATCTATCTATCTATCTATCTATCTATCTATCTATCTACCTACCTATCTATCTGTCTATCATCTATCTGTATGTCTATATCTGTCTGTCTGTCTGTCTGTCTGTCTGTCTATCTATCTAATCTAATTTACCAGGCATCAAACTCATGGCCTTACAGTTGCCAGACAGGCAATTATACCAAGAAGCTGTATCTCCAGCCTCTGTTTTCTTAGATAACATGAAGAACTATTTTGACCTTCAGTAGTCAGGCATGCTTTCAGGTTGAGACTGGCAGGTAGTGTGAAACATAACATTTCTTTATCTGTAGGTAGCAAATTTTTTTTCTTTCTCTTTTTTTGATGGAACTTGGGATTGAACTCAAGCCCTTGAGCTTGCCATAAGCACTTATTCCTCTGAGCCATCTCCCTGGTGCCCATTTCTCTCATTTTTAAGTGATAAATACTTAATCATCTATCCTCTTATGATGGGTTAGGAAAACAAGGGACTCCAGTTTGAGCACATATCTCCTGACCAATAATTAAGATAAATAAGATTATGGGTTGAGGAGATAGTTCGGTGGTCTAAGTGCCTGTCTGGCAAGCACTAGGACCCGGCTATACATCCTCAGTACTGTGTACTGTGCTGGCCCTAGAATCCCCAGCATGACATGCTAGCCACTGAAACTGAACATAATAGCACATGCCTTTAATCCCAGAGTTGGGGAGGCTGAGACACGAGGATCACTACTAGTCCCAAGTTGCATAGTGAGACCTTGTACCAAATAATTTTTCATTTGTGTAGATATTTATTTATTTTATTTTTTATTTATTTATTTTTTATTTTATTGAAGTACAAATATTGACAGTTTTAAGACACCTTAACAAGATGGATTCAATAAATTAATACATTGCAAACTGTTTTCATAATGTTTTGGTATCGTACAAGGTGCATACCTGATATTGTACTTCTAGACATTATTAGAGCAAATGTCTCTTATCAGTAAATTAAGACAGTGTAGCTGTTTATGTATCTTATTTTTTATACCTGAATTTTATCAAAGTTTCAATAACTAATACTTTCTACCTTGTTATTTTCCTAGTGGCTGTCCATAGTACTAGAAGTTGACATAATATCCTGTCCAACCACCATTAGTGCAAACCTTGCCTATCATAGAATTATGTAGAAGCATGGCATACCTATCCCAACTGTACCGTCCATGCACAGACGTCATGATTCTTTTTTTCTATATACCTTCCTTTGTCTACACCTTTCAAAGATGGGCACTCCATTGTTATTCAACCAATTTAGGTGCATGAACTCGACGACACAATCCAACACAGTCCAGCATTCCACAACAATAGTGAGTTAATCTGAAGAAATTGTCGACCATAGCCATTTACAGCTCAATTTATTATTATGGCCCCACATTGTATACCTCATTTTTATACTTTTCTGCTGGATGGTTAAGACCTAGATAGAGCAAGACCTACATACTGAAACATGTAGTTTTTGTTTCTGATGAGGTCAGTGAAGTTCCTTCAGGGTTTATCTTGTAATCCTGTACATTATTCTGTGGATCCTTTGTCTGTGTCATCCATGTGAATGAGTCACGGCCAATGCTTGACCAGTTTGCTCTCTGTGAAAGCCAGAGAGAAAGTTTTCTCTCAATGTAACTCTCCCCAGGCACACTATAGAACTTCAATCTCTTTCCTCTGTGGCTCCATAATCTCCTTGTTCAGAAAATTTAGAGCTCAACTGAGTTTCATGATGTTGCAGTACAGGTTCTCCTATGTCCTGAGTCTTCGCTGCCCTTGAAAGGCTAGGGCCAAAATGTTGGCTGGCCTTCTGGCTCTTTTATTTCTCCAGTTTTGATCTATGAACTTGGATTGTTAACCATCCAGAAGAAAAGCTGATTAGTATCTTGCAGCATATGCCATTCACTTTGCCTCATCTGACTCAATTGTTTTTAGTTGTTGTTGTACATTTCCATTTGTATGTCTTCTTTTCGCTTCTTATACTAGGGAGACTATACGATATTTACACATGTGTGTCTGGTTTATTTCACTTATGAGTATATGTTCAAGTGGCATCCACTTCAATATAAATGCTTCAAACTTATCATTCTTAACAGCTGAGTAATACTCCATTATATGGAAATACCACATCTTTTTCAACCATTCCTCATGTGATGGACATCTTGTTTTTTTCAAGATTTTGCTATCACACATTGTGCTGCTATAAACTTAGGTACACATATATCACTATGATACAATGTTTTCAGTTCCTCTGGGAAAATTCCCAGTAGGGGGATAGCTGGCTTGAATGGGATTTCTAGTCCTGCTCTTTTGAGGAGTCTCCACACTGACTTCCACAATGGTTGTACCCAAAAATATGGAACGCTTCACAAATTTGCTTGTCTTCCTTGTGCAGGGGCAATGCTAATATTCTCTGTGTCGTTCCAACTTTAGTATATGTGCTGTCAAAGTGAGCACTGTACCAAATAATTAATTAATTAATTTTAAGAAAAGATAAGTACGATAATACTAGTTTTTTTTCTATTTGTTTTTTTTTTCTGTTTTTACTCTTCAAACTAAAATAAGATTACAGTAGGTTATTGTTTAAAAGCCAAAATTAGAACCAAAAATCTGGAGTAAGCAATATGTTAAATTTTTAAATAGAAGAGTTTTAATTTCAATCTAATACTGACAATTATTAATAACCATCTCAAATGTACTTAAATTGAATGCATATGTGTGTGTGTGTGTGTGTGTGTTACTGGGAATTGAACCTAGGCCTTGTCACCAAGTGTTCCTGTTATAGGCTGTATCCTCAGGACTACACAAGCTTTAAAGATGTTTAAGATTTATACTTTTTTCCAGTATACATTTTGAGACAATAAAAAAGTGCATTGAGTCTTTTTAAAGTGCTAATTCATATGCTGAGGTCAACTAAGACATATTTCAAGTTTAGACCTATCAGGTAACAGTATGTGAATATTCCCATTGCCTCATAAAATGTTGCCATGATATATCATTTTCAGATATTAGGAGTAAAGAGCTAGATTTTAAAAGCTCATCTTCTCCTACGTTTCATTTACTTTTATTCCTATAAGGTCTTTAATACATTAGAAGAAGACACCATTTCTTAATACATTAAAAGATACCAATAGAAATGTAAGATGATATCTACAGAAGTGACACAAAATCATAAATTGATTTTACTCAATTTACAAAATTTTACTCAATTGAAAACACATCATCTAAAATATGAGTGCATTTCATTTTTCTTAATTTTGTTGGAAAATAATTTTAGGATTTTATAGGAGAAGAATTAACAGTGCTGCATTTCTCTTTCAACCCCTTTCAAACTAAGTTGCACTGAACTATAATGACTATCAGAAGCAAGAAATTAACATAATACCCCATACTAAGCTTATTTTGCTCTCATCAGAATATTTTTTGTGTGTGTAGTCCTGTATTATTTTATCCTATGTTCATGTTTGCCTTGTTTTTCTACTCTTTTCTTGTCTTCATCTTGACATTGAAAGCTTTTCCCAGGAATATCTATTTGATTTCTGGAGAAAAATGTTTGCACCTGTCTTCTACACAGTAGCTCTCCTTTCTTGCCAGTACTTCCCATCCTCCCTGTTCTAAACTACCTTCTCCACTGCTCTCATTAGATCCTGTGAGCACATTTAATGGTCTTATACGGGTTTAAGCACGACTTCCTCTCTGTAAGCTCCTGTCTCCAGGTGCCTGTTACTCCTGTACTCTTGTATCTGGGTCTCTAATAATTGTGGCTGACATCAGTCTTCACAAATATACCTTTCAGTCTCCATAATACACAGTAAGGTCACACTTTGGCATCTGTTTGAATTAAAGAATACATAGGTCGATTATTTTAACTCAGAAAATGTGAACAAAAGCAGTGCTAGTGACTCAGGGATGGAAATGGCAATACTGAGAGCCCCTTTGCTGCTGCACGGATGAGTCACACTATGTACAGTAGATGTGCTGATAGATTCAGGAAGATTGAGCCTCTGAAGAGGTGAGACTGAACTTTATTGCTATTAAGAAAGAAATCTCAATATTTTAAGCTGCAAACCTTCTGTGGCATTTTGCTAATTCAGCCATCATGACACAATGCAGTAGTTCTTTCCTAAGGAATTCATTTCATCTAAGCATTTGCTTGATGGATACCTATAGTCTTTAAAGACTTGCTCAAGTGTAACCTCCCTCTCTGGTTTGTTCTTTCTACTCCATCAGCGATTCTTGTTCTCATATCTGTTTCTCATAGAAATATATGTACATGTGTATGTGTGTTTACATATCCTGGAATATGATCATATTACAGGTGTTCATTTGATTCTATCCCTTGGAAAATTCCTAGCTGTTCAAGGACAAGTGTACTCAAAGATTACATTTTTCCCCTTCCTTGATTTGTTTTCATAATGGAACCATCATTTTCCCTTTGCATTTTAGAAAGAGGCAGTTCCCCTACTCTTGAAACCATCTCTCCAAAGTTTTCTTTAAGCTAGTGCAAATAAAATTTTATGAAGGCTGTTTAAGGACAATGATACTTCCAGTATCTCTCAAATTTAAAGAAAATCATCCTTATTTACTTTCTTATGTCTTTCATTGGCTAGAATATGAATGTGGTAAGAAACCACAATCAACCATACATGATAGGACAATATTTAAAGGCCAGTAACTTAAGGTCCAAGGAACAAATTCAGACTGCCACCTGTATTTGCAACTTAACTTGTACTAGAACAGAGCAAAACTTATTTGCTTATTTCTATCTGTGTATTCTTTTGTGTTATAATGGCCGAATAGGTTCATAGGACATCACAGAAACTTTATGGTCTTCATAGTCTATTCATATGCTGGCCCTTCATAGAAAAAATTTAGCTGTTTCTGAGCAAGAATAACAAGAAAGAAATTACCTGGTTACATGGAAAATGTTATGGTACAAAACTGCCTTTTCATGGTGGACAGTCTATTTTCTCTGTCCCATTACAATGGAGAAATGTAACATCTAATTTGTGTGAGTCACTATTCCATAGGATCTCTTTGGAGAGAGCTATGTAGTTGCAATGAAGGAAGACATGTGGCTCACCCATTTTTAAGTCACACAGGGGCTGTGTAAGTATATGTTGTGATAAGCTTCTTAAAAAAAGACCTCTGTAAATTGTATGACAGTAATTCAGTAGGGCTAATGGCAGTAACATAAAAAGGATAGACATCAAATGAATGTATATCATGCATTTTTATTCATAAATGTAGAAAAAGCTGTTTTAGAGAGAATGCTTGCACCTTGAGTTGTACAATATTATGAGACAAATTTAGAGACAAGAAAGGATGGGTTGAAAACCAAGGTCTCAACTATTAGTTGTTTGTTCTGAATAATTACATATAAAATGGAATCACCATTGTACATTTCTGGGACTACTTCTGGGGGAAATTAAGTCACAGAGAATATTTCATGAAGAGTAAAGGCTTCTTTAGAAACCTCTGAATACAACATTGAGGTATTGATTGATTCAAGTTTGATTCCTCTCACTCCAAAAGTGATGCTGTATTAATCAAATGCCATAGTAGAAGTGTACCGAGCTGCGGTGAGGACCTCCCAGTTTGGGACTCCAGTAAACTTGGGAGCAATGTCACTTATAAGGGTACAGTGCATATGTGAGGCAACTGACAGTTTCCACTACAAACATTAACGTAGGTGAGCATGTGGTTTTCCTGTCAACTGACTATTGGATATTCATCATTATCTTTATTTATTTATAGATTACTGAGCCACAACGTATGCGTATATGTTGAAGACTGTATTACTTCTCAAGTAGTTATGATGTTAAGCCCCTCTTGAAGTTGTTAGGTTCATGTACATGCATATCTTTATTCTACTTATTTCCCCTTCTCTTCCTCTAGCCTCGGTCTCTCTGACATCTTCCACTTGAACAGAACCGTGACTTATCTCTGTTGTGTTCTATTTGTATTTTGCCTTATTCAAATGAAAGATAGTATACAGCTTGTGTGTGTGGTTTGTTTCACTCAATGTTTTATTTTTCAGGTGCGTCCATTTTCCTACTAATGTTTCAAATTTGTCTTTCTTTATAGCTTGTGTAGAGTTACCAGATTTTCTTTGCCAAGTGGTCTGTTGATGGATACACAGGCTGCACCTAGGCTGCTTTTAATTATTACGTATGGTGCTGCTATAAATATTGGTATGCATGTATTACTGTAGTATGTCCTTAGTTCTTTGAACAAGATCCATAGAAGGGGTATAGCTGGGTCACATGGAATTTCTAGTTTTAGTTATTTGAGAAATCTTCATAGTGATTTCCATTATTGTTGTATTGGTGGTATATTCCCACCAACTATATAGAAAGGCTTCTTTTCTACTAAAACCAGGCCAACAGTTGTTATTTTTTGATATCTTGATAATTTCAGTTCTTTGTGGTATAAGATGGAGGCCAAGTTTTGTTTTAATTTGCATTCCTCTAATGACGATAGGTACTCAGCATTTTTTCATATATCTGCTGGCCATTTTTATGTCTTTTTCTAAGAAGTGTCTGTACATTTCACTTGATAATTTCTCTATTGTGTTTCTTATTTTAGCTGGTCTTTTATTGACTACTTTATGTACTTTAGATATTAGTCTTTCGTCTTAGGAACAACTGGCAACCTTTTCCCATCTTGTAGATTGTCTCTTTACTCCACTCATTGATTAATTCTTGTATAAAAGCTTTGTACTTTGATGGAATCACATTTGTTGATTCTTGCTATTATCTTTTGTGGAAATTTAATTCTGTTTAGGAAATCCTTACCTACACAGATGACATCAACTGCCTTAACAATTTTATCTTCCAGTAGGCTCAAAGGTTCTAATATATTTATTTATTTTAGGAAAGGGTCTACTAGGAAAGATGTTCAGGGTCTCACTACTAGATTGGACTCTTAGTAATCTGCCTATTTATAGCCTCCCAAGAGCTGGGGTTGCAGGTGTGCACCACCATGCCCAGTCTCTCTCTCTCTCCCTCTCTCTCTTTTTTATTAATTTTATTGAGAAAAAAATTCAAAGAGACAGTTTCAAAACAGTTTGGAAGGAGAGTTGCAACAATTAATACATTATATATTGTTGTCTTTGAAGTAGCCATTTATAGCACAAGATGTAGACATGATATCCTGTCCAAACACCATTAGTACAAATCTTTCTTCCATCAAATTAAGAAAAAGTAGCTATATATCTATCCTAACTATTTTTATATGTAACCCAGGGATGGGGCCAGCACCACAGGCCCAGGGATCAAACCTGTTTGAAGGTGCTTTAATCTGCTGAGCTATTTGGCCTGCCCAAAGATTCTGGGGTTTTTGTTTGTTTGTCTGTTTGTTTGTTTTTTGCTTAACTTGGGATTAAACCCAGGCCCTTGCACTTGCCAGGGAAGCGCTTATTCTACTGAGCCATTGCCCCAGCCCTGCCTTTTTTTTTTTTTTAAAGGTTCTGTTTTGAATGTTCAGGTCTTTGACGTGTTTTGATTTTAGCTGAGTATATGGTGAAATATATGAGTCTAGCTTCAATCTTCTACAAACAAATATCCAGTTTTCCAAGCACCATTGGTTGAAAAGCTATCTTTACTTCAATGATTATTTTGAGTACTTTGTCAAAGATCATATAGTTTAATGTGTCTGGGGATATTTCTAGCTCTTCTATTCTGTTGCACTGACATATTTGTGTTTTGGTACCATGCCATTTTTTTTTATCACTGTTGCTTTTAGTATAGATTGAAGTCAAATATTACTATACCTCCTGCTTTATACTTATTGCCCAAGATTGCCTTTACTATTGTGGGTCTATTTTGGTTCACATAAATTTTAGAATTGGTTTCTGTAGATCTGTGAAACATGTTGCTGACATTTTTATTTAGACTGCATTGAATCTATATGGCAATTTTGGATGTATGGCCATTTTGACAATATTAGTTCTGCCTAGCCAGAAGCAGAGGACTTCTTTCCATTTTCTAATATCCACTTCAATCTCTTTCTTCAGAGTACTACAGTTTTCTTTGAAGAGATCTTTCAGTTCCTTGTTTAGGTTAATTCTGAGATATTTAATTTCTTCTTGATGCTACTGTGGATAATATTGTAATAATTTCCTTCTGATTAATTTCATTATACATGTGACAAAATGGTTTGGATCTTTCTGCATTAATATTGCATCCTACTATATTGCTGAACTTGGTTATTAATTTAAGAGGTTTTGGTGAAATTTGTTGGGTGATTTTCAGTCACAGAGCTAACACAGATGAAAATATTAAAGAATATTGTGAAGGGTAGAGTGATTACATACTCAAGCAGCAATACGTATGAGACCTTGAGCCCTTCCCATCCATTGCCTGCTTAAGAGAGTTATTTTAAAAATTTGTAACATCCACCAAACTTCACAGTCTACATTTGTGTCATAAATGCACTTATTCTTACTTTAAACAAAAATCAACTTCAGGAAACTTTCATTCAAGACTAAGTAACACCATCTATGTGTAGCACAACTACAACATGCCTATACAATTTATAGACAAATCTGAGTGATGTGAAGAAATGGCACTAAGAAGGTGTTACTGCTGTCTGCTAACATTCTGCAAACACTGGGATGCAGCAGGAAACAAGACTCACAGGATGCAGACTTCATGCCAGCTGACAGCAGAGCTCACCGGAAAGAGGCCTCAGGAAGGATCTTAGGAATTCCTGTGAATGGAACTGAGAGTCAAGAATTTTACATTGTTGAACTTTATAGAGCTCTTGTATAAAGTATTGCTTTGTATTTGTAAATTTAAAAATGTTTTCATTTAACATTTTATAATTGATACATTCAATGGATTCCTGATAAAATTATTGGAAGAGAAAAAATCTCAACAGCAAAGGAATGTAAGTCTTGCTTATATTTTGTGAATAAAACAGCCAGATGTTCAAAAAAAAAAAAAAAAAAAAAAAAAAAAAAAAAAAAAAGAATATGGGGCCCTAACTGCATTCTGAAGGAATCTGGGAAGGAAATGCACAGACTACTTTGGAAATAGACACACTCTGTACAACAGTCGGGCACACCTCAAACCCACCCCGTGCTTTCAGCAAGACCTCCAAACCCAATCTATGTTTGATTCTTTCCTATACTCATGGCCAGCACTAAAGCTCCAGCATCTCTTATATATCTGATGAAGGTCATGACATCTTTTTGGCTTTCATCCTCAGTGTTGGGATCCATTCTTCACACAACAATCAGACTTCTTTTTTTAAAAGCAAACTCTATTCAGCCTTGTCCTGGCTTAAATTTTTTCAACAGTTTGTTCATACGAATGGCAGAAAATCTCACATTTTTTGTCACCCTGCAAGGCTCCCAAGATAGATACTGTCCCTTTTCTAGTCAAATCTGCTTGATCTCTCTTCTGCCTCCAATGCTGTTGCCACCTGAAAACTATTCCTTTCCTGGCTGAGAACCTAGAGCTAACTATTGCTCTGTCCCAGTTCTATCTGGCAAATTCTCGCTCATTACTTAGGTGGCATCTTGGATGTAATGTCCCCTGAAAATTGTGTATGTCAATCCCAGCAGGGTTTCTTTGTCACAATCTCACACTATTCCCTTGTCCTTTTATACTGTGTGTCCCAATGTGTGATATGTGTAGCTATTTTCTAATATTTGCTCCCACTATACCTGTTGCAGTCCACAGGGGAGACACCATGCTGGTCTTGTTGAATCCTTTGTCCTCTGTGACTGGCGCTCAGAAGTTCCTTTGTAAATCAGTGAATGGATGCCGGAGTGAATGAGAGAGTGATGGAGGATTTTTACTGAACACACAACAGAGCACTATTTATAAAACTTCCACGTGTTTTATCTCTACAATGTGTCCAGACAAATTTAAACAGTCACATTTTGTTGTAGTATTTCTTTGGGGACAGTGAAATAAAATTCAGATGGATAAGTAAAACTGCTGTTTTTTGAGAGTACAGTATTCATTTAAAAATTATAATTATAAAAAAAATCAAAATACCTGCTTTAAAGTAAGCTCTGCCTAAACAAATTATATATTCATTGATTTATACCCCACAGAAAGGTGAGACTCATTACCACCATATTGTAGACAGAACTATGAGGTGCCTTCCCCTCCATTCTCCACAGATGAGGACTGCAGAGCACAGGAATGTGTCTCATGCAAGTGGGGCCCTCTTGGTCAGCTTGAGTGGAGTGTTCACTTGCATAATATCATAATAATAAGTTGGAAGCAGTTTCTCTGAGATTTTAGATTCCTACTGCCTTTCCTCATGATTTCTTTCAAAATCTAATGTAATTAATAATAAGAACAATGTTCAATCTGCTGAAACAGTGAAGGACTGGCCCATAAAATATAGCTCACAGGTAGAATAGATCATGCATCAATCAGGTCAATGCTTTGAGATACTAAATGTTGCATGATTTTACTTTTCTTAGAAGTTCCATTTAGTTAATTTCTAATTTTGAAAGTGTTATTGTGTCTTGTAGAATTATATCACTTTTCATTTTGAAGAGCAAGACTGTGTCCTAACATCATGACACCACTTTACAAAACAAGGTGCGTCTGTTGACTGGGAAAGATACCAAGCACATTGCAGTACATAATAGAGCTGTTTAAAACAGACTAATAGCATGGCAAGACTCAATTTTATTTTTATACAGTATCATGGGTTTAGAATTTTGTTTCTTTGTATTTTGGTTAGTAGGGATCGAACTCGTGACCTTACACTTGTCAGGCAGGCACTTATGCTGCTGAGCTATATCCCCAGCTCCTCTTTTTTAGGTTTAGATTTTTTTTTAAATACGGGCTGTTGGAAAAACTTTATAAATCATTTTCTTTGCCCAAATATGTATGCACATAGAATTTTATAGATTTGAAGTGTGATTTACTAAATTGTTTTTATACATTATCTAAGATAACACATCTCACATCACTGAAGAATTGAATAAAGTATTCTTGATTCAGTTTATGTTAAAATAGTCCATGCCAAATATCATTTAAGTTGCTAAGTAATAATTCATTTTCTATAAAAGCATCAACTTGTCTCTTTTGAGTGATATAATTTATATCCCATTTTAATTTTCCTAAATAATAAATTGCAATTTAAAAAATTTAACCATGAGTTAATTAATATGGTTTTGAATAGATATATATTATAAGGGGTGTATTAGAATCATAGATAAAAATACATATAGAAATACACATAGGATGCCGCACCGCCCCACTTCCGGGTGCGCTGAGCTGGCGATGGAGTCCAGGCGTGGTGGCACGCACCTGTAATCCCAGCCCTAGGGAGGCAGAAAGCAGGAGGATCACTATGAATGTGGGCTGCATAGTGAGACCCTGTCAAAAAAGTAACCCTAAAAAGAAATACACATAAGAAAGTATATATAGGTGCATTACTGTGTGTGTTTGTGTGTAACCTTTAGGGAAATATATATAGAATTTTGTTATCTGTCAGCAGAGGCAAATCTACTCTTTGAATTTGGATATCTTCATACTTTTCATTGCCAAAACTGTCTGACTAAAACTCCCAGTATTATATAGAATAGATTTTATGAAAGAAAATAACCTTGTTTTGTTCCTGCAGAAGGAAAAAAGCTGTTAGATTTACGCCTCGCACATGTCAGCTTTGAATTCTCACACCTACAGCATGTTTTAATATATAATCCCTAAGTAAATTTATGAATTGCATGCCTTGTATAATCAATTAACAGAATGAATTTGGGAATACAGAGTCCCAGTTGTCAGGTAAAGATTGGTTTAGCAGGTTTATTTTTTTCTGAGTGTTGAATCCAGGTATAGAAGCAGAAATTTGGAACAGTAATCCAACAATAACACTAGAGGATGAGGCACTGGATACTTCCTACCTGAAAGGCAGAGCCAACACTGTCCTTGCAGAATGCTGGTAGGCTGTCTGGGCTAGCAGAGAGCAGGGTCCTTTTCAATGAGTGCTTTCCTGTAAATCCTGTTTAATATGTCCTCGTAGGATCAGTTTATTGACTTGAATTTAGTTGTATAGTCAACCTAATATGTAACACACTTTAAGCTATGCTGTTTCTAAGACAGACATATTGCTTACATCAAGGGAAAAAAGTAAAATATGTTTTTTGAGGATTATTATTGAGGATATCAACACATTTCATATTACTGTGCCTCGTTGTAGGATAATTCAGGAACAGTACTGTCTTTAATATACATCTGCATGAGAAAATGGAAATATGGCATGAAAAACATATTTTAATAAATATTTATGTAACAAAGTGAATGACTAATACTTCTGCATGAAATTCTTATATTGGAAATACTAGAAAGTGGTTTCCATTCTGCCATAAGAAGGTTGTAAAGTATAACAGAGTTCTATCCTTTGGATTAAAATGATGTGTTTGCTGAATTCAAATGAGTAGCGAAAATCAATAAACCTCCCAGCACTGCTGTAAGATTGTATTAGTATTTTGTATTACACTGAACAAACAAATTTAATAGTAAAAGATATTTTGGTGGTAAATCCTTAGTTTTGTTATACAAAACACATACACAAATAATTATGGAAGGAACAGATATCTTTAAGTTTTCTTTCTCACATGAATTATTACTAAATTACCTCAGTTTCTCATTTCCCTTTATAATTTCATTAAAGTTCTCTAAAGCAAGAAAATTTCTAAAAGGAAGTGCCTGCAAGAGCCCCTTGCATCTTTTACATTAGGATTTAAAATGTTTTCTATTTACTCTTGCTTTCTACATGCATTTAGAAAATGCAAATTATACAATTAGATGCATTTTGTTTCTCAAATGAAAACCTCATATGCCAAAAGCTCATCTCAAGAGTGCCAAAGACTCTGTACTGCATACTTATTTGTATTTTTTGCTTAAATCTTTCCTACTTAAAGATTTAAATTATCACTCTTCATTCTACGTATTTTACTTACAGAATGCTTTTGATTTCTACCAAATAGGAGTGAAGCGATGGCTGCAAATTAGAGAGAGATAAACATAATTTTACATATGTCTGTTATACATATATATACAATTGTCTATTATTTACCATTAAAAAGGAATAAATTCTGATAGGTGATATGCATAACCTTGCAAATATAAAAAGTGAAACAAGTTAAAATAAACAAATATTGTATGATTCTACTTCCCTGAGTGTCTTAGTTTGTACTGCTTTAACAAAATATCATTGACTGTGCTACTTTACCAGTAAACATTTATTTTTCACAATTCTGGAGACTGAGGAATACCAGATCAAGGTGCTTTTAGATTCTGCATCTGTTGAAGGGCACTTCTCACCTCATAAATAGTACTTTTGTGTTTTCTTTTTTATCCCTTTGCTATATGAAATGGCAGAGAGAGAGACAGACTGACAGAAACAGAGGCAAAGAGAGATATCACTCGTGTCTCTCCTTATAAAGTCATTAATTTGATTCATGAGGACTCGTGATGACATCACTGTCAAAAGATTCCCCTTCTAGTTTCATTGCATTGTCATTGAGATGCCCAAGTACTAATCTCAAGTGACATAACCCTAAATCCACAACTATGTTCAGTAGCTGGCGATTTCATTCATATAGGTAACATATGGAACCCATTCATCTCTGTTCTCTGATTAAAAAAATTACAAGTGAATAAACATGAGGGTTTCACAAATGACATTGAATTGTCCGCTTAAAGATGCTTAAAATAGCAAATTTTATATTACATGTATTTACCACTATGTTAAAATATGTTTCAAAGGGTCCATTTATTATACTTAGTTAACTACTTAATTTAAAATAAGTTTCAAATAATTTTTTAGTTTTTCTTTTCTTTTTTGTACACAGGGTCTCACTATGCAGCCCACATTCATAGTGATCCTCCTGCTTTCTGCCTCCCTAGTGCTGGGATTACAGGCGCGCGCCACCACGCCCGGACTCCAATCGCCCGGAAGGCAGGGCCGGCGCAGCAAGCGGAAGCAGGGATCGAAGCCTGGCCGCTGCGCTTACCTAAGCAAGCGCTTAGTCTGCTGAGCGATACCGCCGGCCCTCAAATAATTTTTTAAAACCTTTTTTAAAATATCGGTTGAATTTTATTTCCTTATCATAGTAACTATTTTGTTCATTTTAATAGAAATGAAGAATAGAGAACTACAAGACATAGGGCAAGGATGGGGATATAGCTCAGCAATGTAAGTGCCTGCCTGGTAAGTGCAAGGTTCTGAATTCAGTCCCTGGTACAAGAAGGGGAGGGGAGGGGAGGGAGGGGAGGGAGGGGAGGGAGGGGGAGAGGGCAAACAAATTCTATAGCTAAATCTAACTTGGAAACACCTGATGCTAGTAGATGAGAGCATTCCACTGAGAATAGAAGAATTTCTCCTATGACCTTAGCCTTGCTTCAAAATTTATATAAAGTATAAGATGAAGACCATCTATAAAAATTCCACATGCCAATCACAATAATCTTGTCTTGGAATGCAACTAAGTCTCACATTTATCTTTTTTAAAAATGTATTTAGCATAGGGTCTACAGGGTCTCACTGCGTAGATCAGACTTGTAGTGATTCTCCTGTTTACAGCCTCCCAAGTGCCAGAGCTGCGCTCTGATGCCTTTGATAGATAAGCTTCTGTCTTTGATGGGAATCTCAGAGTTTGTCTCTGTACAGCAGAGACATGTTGCTTTAGGCTACAATGGATAGCATACTCTGTTCTGCTCCAGCAGGATATGAAAAAATGTTGCTTGCACACCTGCTTCCCTCCAACCGTAGTGTTTAACAGCTTACACTTCTTCAGCGGTATCTTCTCAAGTTCTCAGAAGGTGAATTAAATGTGAAAATGAAACTTTTGTCATCCTAACATCATATGGACCGGGCTCCATTTTTCCTTCTTTTTTTTTTTATTAGAGCAATACAAATGGTTTTATGTTTTAAAAGGTTTTGGGTCCACTGGCTTTGGTTATGAACAATAATTACCAGAAACTTCTAAGACTGTTCTGAGAAAAGATAAACTTCAAAGACTGTACTATTTTACTTTCAAAGACAAAGAAATTCTAAAATTTAAAGATAAGCAAAGATCAATTGTGACATTACTTTCTTGCAGTGGATAATCTTAGAATATAAAATGGCATATTTTAAATTCACAAGCTGACATTGTACCAGATACAAACACTGGAGTTAAAAATACGTGCCAGCACGAAGGCACAGCGCTGTTTCCTTATATATACTTGCTCGTAGATATGATGAGTTAGTAGCAAAACAATTTGTTGGCCAGGGTCTAATTGCTGGCTGTTAGTTCACCCATTTACCATTTAAACATTGTCTAAGTGTTCCATTTTGGAAAGCTAGATGCTTAATTATCTACAATTAATGGAGCTGAACTGCTATGGCATCGAGTAGTTTGCTTACCTTTGCCAATTGCAGGACAATCAGTCATCACTGATATTACCTACTAAATCAATGAGCTATAAAATGAAATTTCTCATATCAATTCCAAAATCCTTCATGTATCCAAGAAGAAAATATGTTGTAATTTAGGACAATAATATCTTCCAGATATTCCAGATATTTACCCTCTAAATAAAGCAGATTAAGAAGTAGACAAATTAAGAATTAAGAGGGCTTATCAACTAAAGGAAACAATATTCCAAGTATGACATCTGGATAACATTCATTAGTTTACATTGATTCAATAGAAGAGCATCATTTTACCTAAGACTTTAAGTTTGTCAAAATTAAGTAGCAGTATTTAAGAGAAACTGGGGAACAGTGACTTCTACTCAAAAGTGAGAGGAATGGATCAGTGCACATATATCAGACTTTTCTCTCTAAGCAATTTAAGCTAACAAAGATGTCTTAGAAGAGGTAAATAACAGTTTCAATTGACTAAGTCAATTTGGCATCCCAAAATGACAACATTCATTCATTGTGAAAATAAACGCAATGTTTACTGAAATAAAGTATTTAATACATCCTCAAATAAATGTAGCTTGTATGTGATTTAAATAACTCAAGTTATGTTTCTGGAATATAATGCAATTAAGTAATTGGCCTAATAATACAAATTACTAAAATATTACCAGTTTCTTGGAAATAAAGTAGCTAAAATGTGATCAAGAAATAACTCAAAAAAAGAATGAGAAATTCTTTGGAATTAAATGATAGTGAAGATACAACATGACAAGTCTTTTAAGGTACATTAGAAGCAATGTTTAAAAGAGTATTTAAGATGCACTGGAAAATATGGAAATCCAAAAATCAAATAACAAAGCATCTATCTTAAGGAACTAGATAGGAAAGAGGTTGCTAACCCCATAGGGAAAAAGGAAGGAGACAATATGGACTAAAGAAAAATGTGACAATGTTGCTCAGAAGTACAGATGACTGAACCAGGCGTGAGAACCCTTACCTCCGGGTGGTGTCAGCCTGGAGTTCTTTTAAATATTTAAGAAAGGAAAAGTGATTAGCAATGAACAAAGAGGAAGAACAAGAAGTATGCTTCTCACCTCATTTTATGAAATCAGTATAACTTTGATAAAAATAAATCATTAGTAGGAGGAAAATGGTATCAAATCTTTCTATTCAACTGTTGTAAAACCCTCAACAAAAGAAAATACTGAGTATACTGGTATAGAAAAAGGAGGATGCGGAAAATAAAGCCTGTGAATACACACCTGGTCAATATTTGAGTGTGGAGCTGGCCAAATAGCTCAGCAAATTAAAACACTTGCAAGCAGACCCAGAAGCCAGGGGTTGGATCCCTGGGTCTGCCCCCAGGGCATGCTGAGATGGCAATTGAGACTGGGCATGGTGGTACATGCCTGTAATCCCAGCTCTTGGGAGTCTGTAAACAGGTGGATCACTATGAGTTTGATCTAGTAGTGAGACCCTGAATACCCTGTAGACTTTTCCCTAAAATTAAAAACAAAAATTGAGTGTGTAAGGGTTGATACATTGAGTCAATTTGAGATTAGCAAGAGGAGGGCACATGGATGGTGTGAGTGCTCACCTGTCCTCGGGGTGGTGTAGCCTGCTTATAGTATAAGGGATGAAAGGAGGCTGCAGCACCCCTTTTGCTCTTGAGGCTTTTTCTGTCTTCTTTAGCCTTGAACTGGTGCCCCTATAAAATGCTGGCCCATCTTGGAGCCACTTAATTACAGATTGAAACTTTCATAAGGTGTGAGTTAAATAAACCTTTCTTTTCTTAATTTTTTATGTTTGGGTATTTTGTCTCAGCAACAAGAGAAGTGTAACCAAGACAGGGAAAATATAATTTGAAGCTGATCCACAAAAAGAGAAACCAAATCTCATTCATTGATACTGATAAATCATTGATAAAATTAAACATTCTTTTAAAAAATGAAAGCTTCTCACCAAAATTGAATTAGAATTCTCAATATGCATTTTTAATGCAGCAAAAATCATACAATGTGAGGGATTATTAAATCTTTCCCCTGGAACTGGGAATAAAACAAAAATCATTGCTATCTCCATTTCTAGTCAAAAGTCATACTGAACTTCCTAAGTAAAATAAAAAAAAAATATAAAATAATTTCTAGGAGACGATCAAAAAGTAGAAAAACCCATTTAAGATGATAGATGTCAGGATAATAATTATCTCAGCTTGGGAATATATAGGAAGTGCCTCAGTTCCAGAAGAGACAGATAATGACATCCTGCCTTTGAAGTTCAAACTGGACCCATGTGTTAAGTTTTTTAAAGTATAGCTGAACATTTAGGTTTTGTGCATTTTTGTGTGCTTTTAAACTACAAAAATTGTATAAATAAAATTGATAATGCAATTACCAACACAACTAAGTTGATCATTTTTAGGCTGTGTCATTTAATTCTTATAGTAATTTCAAGAAGCAAATCCAATTTTTTAACCATCAGTTTACAAATAACAACTTCTGAGGAAAAGCAAGGCAAAATAGAACAAAGAAACTCCGGGTGATTATTTTGTCATATGTATAATAAATATATATGTTATTTATATATAATATTAATATATATGTATGTTAAGAATCTAGATCTCTGAACACACAGGTTCTTATGATGTTAAACTCATTTTCTTTTCATAAGGTATAATGGGCTTAATGCTCTCAATTAAATGTCTTTTTATTCCTTTTTGACAATTCTTTTCAGAATATTTGGAAAGAAGCATAGGGGACACTCTAATACACAATGATTCAGAATCCACAGTAGCTGTGAGCTGAAATGATTACATGCCTGAAAAACTCATGCTTAAGGAGATAATATTGAATGCACACTGCATTTTACTTATATTCACGCAAGATTGGCTCAACCTGTCAAATGTTTAAAAATCAAAGCCAGACTTATGGCCCAAACATATATTAAATCATATGCACAAATGATTCATAACAAAAGCCACTCCACCCCAGTGGGCCAGCAGCCATGAACAAATCACAGTTACGCCTAAATCTGAAGAACTACTCTTCTCATATATTGTTAATGATGAGATTACAATGGCAGCAAAGCACAGGAGATGAATGGGTGACCATAAAATGTAAGATGTATGGTGCAGTAAGACCTAGAGTAATTGAAAGAAATTAGATCATGGTGGCACTACTTTCTATTTCATCTATTCTTCTTTTTCCAATTTCCCAACAGAAGTTGATATAAGGAAAGAAAATACTTTCTGGGTGACAGGAAAGACAGTGAAACTTTGCTCCTTTTGTACACATGGAAGCTAACTTAATCTGGTTTTTATGTTTTAAGTACATCTTAAAATTTAAAAAACTGGAAGCTGACATGCATGCAGAAAATTTGTTCATAGAGGTACAGAAGTGGACAAGCAATTTACATTTGCAACGTGCCACTATAATTTTAAAAGTTTCCATTGGGCTGATAATATTATCACCTTTATAATTCAATTCCTTTTAAAACCTATATTTACATTTCAAATATCACATCTGGTCTAATTATTTCAAAAAATATTGAAGTTGTTTTAAAGAGTCAATTACAATCCCCAGTATGTTTTGTTTCCACTAACAAATTCATTATTTGAATTTGCTATCAGAATTTGTAGCAGTATGTGGATAGTATTTGTGACTTTCTCTTGCCAGGGGAACCCTTGGAATACTATGAGAAACTTGGTTTTGAAAATATAAAGCAACTATTTTAGCATTTTTCTATCTAAATGGACATGCTTACCTGACAAGTGCTTTTATATCCTTACTGAGTTTAAAACTCATATGATGCTTATATACAGGATGTAATTCATTTCTTCTAGGGAAATCAGAAAACCAAATATGAATTTTGGAAAATCATTCGATAATGTATTAAATTATTAGTGTGTTGACCTGTAACTATATAGGTACATGTGTCTTTTGCAAATGAAATAATAATGTAAGGGCATCATATAAACTACATAAATTTGACTTCACCTACTCTATTAGTTCAACCTTGCTGAACCAAACTTCTGTGAAAGTAGGTGCTATGTGGGACTTGGAAATTTATTCTGAAATTGTAATACAATGCCTGCTTCATGACAGATGCTCAATAAATTTCCGTAGAATGCATGAACGAGTTTGCAGTGCAAGGTTACCTTTGTTGTTGTTTTCACACAGGGTTTCCATATGTAGGCCAGACTCACCTCAAACACATTATATACTCCAGGTTGGCCCTAAACTCCCAGTGATTGTCCTGTCTAATATCCTGAGTGCTAAGATCATGAGCATGAACTATGAGGCCAGGCCTTGCAAGCTCACAGTGGAGAGCCCAGAGCAAGGAAACACTATCAGGAGTCCCTGAGAACATACTAGGATGACTCAGAATACTTAGCATATGGTCAAGTATTCCAAGTTCCTTTATTATCAAAAAAGACCACAACTTGAGGCACAATCAGCCAAAGGAAGACCTTCAAAGTGTGAAGTTCTCAGAGAAAAAAGGATGCAAGCTTCTAAATGTCCTTAGCAGTGGGATCACTCAGTGGTGACAAACCCATGGTAGGCATGCCACACCTGGCTATTTGTTATCATTGGAAGTTCTAAAAAGTTTGTCATCTCTGTCTGTTTCCCAAAGTTAAAGGAGGAAAGGCTTATTTAATATACAGTTTATAGAGGTTTCAATCCATCATCAGCTGGTCTCAAGGCAGGGTGGTGTGCCAGCAGGGGCAATCATTCGTGGAGGTGGATGATACCAAAAGCTACAAAAGAGAAGAGAGAGAAAGCTTCTCTTTGTCTCCTACCTTGTATGCAGGGTACCCACCATAGGGCTGATGTAGCACTCACACTCTTAATCCCAACACTAGACCATGAATCAGTCATAAACTCTAGATTCCACTACCCCTGGAAAGCCCACCGCCTTAAGACCAAAAGAGGATTTCCATGGACATCCAGACACAAACCATAGCCCTGCATGAGCAGTACATTTTGACAATTTGTATGCAACACTGTATACCAAGGAATCTCACAGGAATCAGAAGCCAAGGTTGCAAGAGGCACACAGGCATCTACTTCTGTCTAGTGGATACTGAAATTCCAGACTACCTCACAGAAAGCAAGCATTTAATATGAACTATATTGTTTACATAAATGTGTCTTGCTACTTTTCTTTTATTGCTGTGACAAAAAAAAAACAAAACAAAACCTGATGCCCAACATTAAGGAAGGAAAGATTTATTTACTTCATAGATTGTAGAAGTTTTAGCCCACAGTTGGCTGGCTCTGAGGCAGTTAGCAATGAACTTTCAATGATAACAAATAGCCAGCTGTGGCATGCCTACCATGGGTGATCCCATTGCCAAGGACGTTTGGTGGCATGATAGAAGGGTAGTACTTCAAGAGGGCAGAAGACAATAAAGGTAACAAGAAGAACAAGGGGAGCGTAAAGCAGGCCTGAGAGAGAAGCATTGCTAACTGGTACGTTGTTAGAGCACAGCCTCTCGAGCTCTTTGGAGCTCTGGACTTGTCACACAGTGCTCCATATAGAGCACATTCGACCGCGGGACTTAGTTTGCCCTCCTGGATTTTGGACTTGCTTTGGCCCCCTTCCTATGTATTCCCATTTGTAATTTTTTGGAATAAAAATGTTTATCTTGTGCCATTTAATGTTGGAAGTATTCAATTTTTCATTTGCACAGGAGTTTACAGTTAAGAGTTTGCCTTACATCTTGGAGGAGAGTTAGGACTTGGACATTTCAGCAAGGCTGACACTGCTAGTATTGTGACCACTCTTAGAGATGGACTAAATTCCTTTCGCATAATGTGATGTGCATGAGTCCTTGGGGAGCTGGGAGTGAAATGTTGTGGTTCTAATGTGACATACTAGACTTAATACCAGTTCTTAAAGATTGTTATGAGATTCAAATTGTGAACTGATAAGAATAAGTATGTCTTTGTATCTGGAGACAAATTTAAGGAAATATGTCTATTTGTCAAGTTTAAAAGGAGTGGATTGTTACAGTTAACACACTGTCAGCTTGAGAAGTTTACGAGCTTATGTTAGTAACTCAGTCCTATAACTTAGGGCATGGAGGACATCCTTAGGGATGCTCTTTACAGTCTAGGAAGTTGTTAGGATGTTGTAATGATTGATTCGTCATGTCAACTTGAGAAGTTTAGAAGTTTAACTAAGTGACTCAACAGAGTCACTTAGCAGGTCTTCACTTTGTGCACCTCTTGAGCTTGTGCAAGATGAAGGGTAGGGCTATGAGGAAAGTGCTGTGCTCGCCCCAGGGTGTGTAGCCTGCTACAAAAGAAGGGATGTGAAGAGGCTAGTTTTCCCCATTTTTGTTTCTGTTGTTTTTGCTGTTTTCAGGAAGCATGTACTGCTGTCTCTCTGCCATGTCACCCTGCTGTACAACCAGCTTATTACAGAATGAAAGCTTCACAAACTGTGAGCTAAGTAAACCTTTCCTTCCTTAATTTTAGGCACCAGGTATTTTGTCCCAGTGATGAGAGAAAAGTAAGACAAAATTGTTTAGAAAAATATGAGATGGGGACAGGGAGATGGCTCAGTAGAATAAACACTTCTCTGGCAAGTGCAAGGGCCTGAGTTCAATCCCCAGTTCAGGAAAAAAATAAATAAATAAAATAAAACAAACAAACAAACAAAAAAACCCAGAAAGGCATAAGATGTTTTCATCAGTTCCAGCAATGGTAAGAACACTTCTAAAACGCCAGATTCCAGGTGGCAAACAAAGGCTAGCACTAGCACTGTGATCAAGTTTGGCTAAGGACAGTCATCTCGGGTTGGTTACATAATTTCTCATTCTACTCAGCTTTCATTTCAATTCCTCATGCAATATTGTGCTTCTGTTTGATTCTGTTCATTCATTTGAACAGAGCCTGTAGGAATCTGCATATTACATAGAAAATGATTCACTGAAAAGGTATTTTAACAATAATAAGCAACATGACTAATAAGAAACATCTTACTTATATGGATGTTGATAAGAACCATCAGATGATACAGGAAAAAACCCAGATCTGATTTCTTTACCAGATTTCTCACTGTTGGAAGTTACTTTGATGGCAGTCCGAGAAAAGCCAGTATTCTCAATTTTTATTAATTTCAAAAAGCAGAAACTTTTAAACATTCATATTTTAAGTACTTAGTCCTACTATTACTTGGGCCTGTGAGTTAGATCATTTGCCTAAAGCATCTTCTTGAGCAAAATCAGTCAGGGGCAAGGACTAGGGTTCAATACCCAGTATCACGTGCTGCACCATATCTGCCCTTAAGACTGCCTGAGCTGATCAAAAAAAAAATCTTAGTCTTACTATAACTTAATAATACCATGAATATTTGTGAATGAATTAAAAAATTTTATGAATATTTATATATGTGAAAGATAAATTTTGCAATTGACTGAAATTGAATACTTCAAAGTCCTTGACATCTATTTCTTTGGTAGCTTAGTCTAGTTAAACACAGTTTTCCTTAATAAATTAATAAAAATGAGCCTGAGCTCCACCCAAATAAAAAAATATGAACTTGTCTGATTAATTTTTTTGTGACACTGGGAATTTATTCAAATACTTTTACATTGAGTTGCTCCCCAAATCATTTATTCCTAAGTCACTAAATTGTCCAGGCTGGGCTTGGACAATTTATGATGGACTCAAAAGTGTATGACACCATGCCCAGCTGGAAAAGTATTTGATTAAGTGAACTTTAATGAGGAGAGCCTGTGAGATAGTTCAGCTGACTAAGTGCCTGCTTAGGCAAGTGCAGAGACCTGGGTTTGATCCATTGCATCACATGCTGCTTTAGTGCATAGCAAGACCCTGTACCAAACACATAAAACAGTGAGTTTTAATGGAGAAATAATCATCTTCTGAAGGAATGAGAAGATAAATGTATTTAAGAACCTAAGTAGTATCAGTGCTTCACGGTGAAAGAAATGCATGTGTTGGCCATAAACCTATGCCTTTTTTCCTCTTCCAGAGTACATTCTCCAACTTTGAGCTGGAGTAACTTGTTTTGGCCAATGGGATACCATCATCCATGACACAAGTAGCAAAGCAGAAGCTTGCCAAGTCCTTTAAAAGGCTTTTTTTTTTTATTCTTGTGATTCTGTCACAGCCAGTACCTGAGCAAGCCCACAACTCCCAGGAGAAAAAAAGCAACACATACAGAACTGGAGCAGCACTGAGGGTACCTTTGCAAGATCAGACTCCAGCCACTTATTTCCTGCCAACTCCATAGGCCTGAGTGAGCGAAGACAAAATTAGAAAACGCAGCAAGCAGAGCCTAGTTGGTGTCAGCACAACTGAACTGACAGGTGAGAAATAAGTGTTGGTTTTTGCTCACTGCATAACTGTTCATAAAAGTTATATACATGTCAAGGAGCCAAATTATAGGATATAGTTTGCCAAGTTCCAAAATAGAGCTTTTATTATAATACTGAACACTTATAGCTGACTGGAGGCTGATGCCAGGTATTTCCAGAGATGATATTTACATATTCAAACATTTTTTGCAACAGTTAAAACCAAAAAACGAGAAATATTTGGCAAATACCATTTTATGCATTTCTGGTGTTATAGGTAGCGTAAGTTAATTTTTTTTCTTTTCTTTTTTTTTTTTTTTGTTGGAACCAGTGATTGAACTCGGGCCCTTGTGTTTGCCAAGGAAGTGCTTATTCCACTGAGACATCTCCCAGGCCCCAAGTTAATTTATTGACATTTTGTATCCATAAGGTATAGAAATATTGAGAATATTGACTTCTTGGTTGCATTCTATTCTTATACTTTCCCTATTACTTAAAATTCAATGACTTTCAGCCTATAACACACTAGGATGGCAGAGAAGAAAGAAACACAGTGAGGGCAGACCTATGACACTCTGCTGCATTGACAAATACTCAAGTTACCTTTTACTTACGCCAATAGAAAGATGAGTAGCAGAAGAAAAAACAAAAACAGAATGAAGGAGTCAATACTTCTCATCTCATTTCATTGATATTTTTCACCAAAGAGGCAGTAAAGGCAAACACAATAAAAGGAAATAAGAATTGCCCTATTGTTGCAATAGATTAAAAGTTCCTTACTCTCATTGTTCTTTCCTGAACCTGCTAGAGGGAGCATATGACTAGACCAGAAGCTGTCTACCCCTGCTCTTGCTTCCTTTTGTTCTCCTCAACTTGCAGTAGGTGAGGACAGTTTGCTTCAGTGTCCTCCCTGGCCATCAAATCACCATTCTTCACACCAACTTGATTGCAGCTAGCCAGGTAGTATGGTGTCCCTCGCACAACCCTGCCTTTTCAGATGCTATTTTTCCTTTTTAGAAGAAAGAAGAGAGCACCCTGGCAGGCCTAGAGCAGGAATGGAAGGATCTGGGGCTCTTATTTGCATACCAAGCATTCACAGCAAGCTTTTAGCTGTGTCCCTGGCTGACACAAGCTTGCAGCTGGTATATAAGCAGCACTCCCCAGTCACATCTTATTTCTCCCTCATGCCTACTGTTCCCTTGTGCTACAGAAATCCAGCTTGAGTGTCTTAGTTCCTTTTCTCATTGCTAGTATAAAAATACTCAACATCCAAAGTTAAAGGAGAAAAGGTTTATTCAGCTCACAGTTTGTTGAAGTCTCAGTACATCATCCATAATCAGTTGGCTCCAGGGAAGGATGACTGCATGGTGGAGAGCAATCCATGGCAGACTGAAGACACTGAAAGCAAGAAGAGAGAGGCAACATTTTCCTGTCCATCATATTGCATGAGGGTTACCCCCTACCCCATGCACACACAACAGGTATAGCGCTCATACTCATAATCCCAACACTGGACCTTGAATTAATCACAAACTCTGTAGTCAGCCACCTGAGAAAATCCTGCCTCCTATGACTATATGAAGTTCTGAGGGGACATCTAGATGCAACTATAACACTGGGTAACCTAGTGACTTAGTGAGACTATGTTAAAATAAATACTTACTTTGGTGGTCCTGTACACTTGCTATTCATTTTTTTTTTGATAACATGGGCTCCAAAAGTCTTATAAATCTACTTGGAATTTTTATACTAAGTAGTGTGGGCAGTGCAGTCTTTTCAAAAGAAAGCACAATAAATATTCAGAGTTGTTAAGATGGAAGAAATCCAGAGACCAGTCACAGAGAAGTACACCCAATAAACTCAAGTGGCACCAGGGCAAAGACAGTACCAGGAAGAGTCAACCTGTACTGTCTGGCACAAGCTGGCATCAGACAGCTAACAATATTAATGAAAACTGCTGTTGGCCATGTCTTATTCTACATTCGTGCAAAGCTATCTGATGGTGTTATGGTCATCATGTTATCAAACTGAAAAAAAAATTTCAATAGCTTAAAACAAATATATATTTGTTGTCTACCTAACTGTATAATGAGGTAAAATTTCCATCTCTTTATTCCTTAAGAAGCCAGGCTACATGCGTACTGTGGTCCATACAGTGATATACTTTCTCTGCTATTCCATTACCAAGAATTAGTGACATGAACACAAATGCAAAGAAGGCTAGAACATGTAGTTCCAGTTTATGCAGCAGCCTCCTGGAATCAAGTTTGCCCAATGAAAGTAGGAATGAGAATTTTGGATACACAGCTATGCACTTCAGCCACATTAAGAGAACCACATTTTGACCATGCTGATCACAGGTGGATTGTACTGGTTACTTAATACATATTAGTGGGATAACTGAATCAACAAACTGTCTGGCTGCCTGTCCCTATGCTGAGTGTTCACACAGATATTACTGATGTATTGGTTGTCTTTCATTAAGCAATTGTTGCATGCCAGTTACTAAACACATTCACCAACCCTGTATCCTGTATCCTCATCCTAAATTGTTATGAACAGTATCTTTATTTTGTACATAATCAAACTGAGTTTTAAAACTTAAGAAGATTGACCAAAGTCACAGAGGCATGTGACTTAGTTTCTCAAGTCAGGGTTGAAGTCTAGGACTGTCTGACTCTACAACTTTTTAAAGTCCTTCAAAATTCCTTCAAAGCACTGTGGAAATAAGATGGGCATAGTTTTGTTTATTGTGGGCTCTACTTGATGATACTCTATTGGAAGCCTTTGCCATAGCACTAGTTTTAGGGAACCCATGCAGTGAGCCACTAATCTCCTGCCAAGTGTTATGGTATACAGCAGGAAAAAAGAGCAAGAGACAAAATAGAAGGTACCAGCAGGAATCTTCCTTGGGGGACCGGGGAGATAGTTCAGTAGAATAAGCACTTCCCTGGCAAGTGCAAGGGCCTGAGTTCAATCCCAGGTTCTGCCAAAAGAAAAAAAAAGGAATCTTCCAGGGTGCATCCCTGGACCTGGGGAAAAAAGGCCTTGAGCCACTCATTAACTTGACATTTATTCATTACTTGACATTTATTCATCCATGGAGAAAAAAACCATGGATGAAAGGCAGTGGATGTTTCCAGGAACAGTAATGGTGACTGTGGTGAGCTAGCAAGAAGAACAAAGCATTCTTACAAAGACAAGGATGAGCTAGGGATAAGGGTGGTAATGAGTTTCCACAGGTGCCCTATTGTCTTCAGCAGGACTTATTTTGCTCATGAGCAACACAATCCTAGGGCTTCCAACTGTGAAGAGAGAAGAGCATGGAGTTCAAGAATAGCCTGGGTAACTCAGTGACTCAGTAAGACCACATATACAAGAAAAGAAAAAATGAGGTGGAGGAGAGCTATGACTATAGCTCATTGGGAAGGCCCTGGATTTGATCTCTAGTACCACAATCAATTAGTCAATCAATCAATCAATCAGAAAAATAGGGACCATTTTGACTCCATCACCAAAAGACTGTGTGCCTATTCCTTGGCTACAGGGCAAAGGAGAAGAAACACTGAAAAGTTTCAGCTGCATTTTTGGAAAATATAACATCTCTATATAAAAGAAAGCAAATTAGATTGTTTTGCTAAAAGAAAGAGAAGTCATGGTAAATTATTATTTGTATTTAACTAAGTCCCTATAATTCAAATATCTAAGTACTTTTGGTGTTGAATTTAGTGATTGTATATTCCTTCTTTTCACTAATAATTAATTCGTAACGACTTTAAATTATGAGTGGAGAAATTTAGCATCAAAATATTAGTGAAAGTACAATTTAAATTATTTGTAAAATCATAATGGCATAAATAAGTTTAAACTTTATTCATGTACATTCTTATGCTGAGAAATTTTAAAACATTAAATTTTGCCAACTATTTTTATAAGAATGGTATAATTAAATTATTTGTTTCATGGGGGGTGCTGTGGATCAAACTCAGACACTTATTCATGCTAGGAAAGCAATCACTGAACTTATTTTTAAAATGAGAAAATATTGTTTACTTTAATATAACAGTTAAGTAAAAATGTCAATGTTTGAGCTGGTAAGATAGCTCAGTGGGCTAAGTTCCTCCTTAGGTAAAGGCAGGGACCAGGGTTCAATCTCCAATACCATAGACCACAATGGCCCTGACCCAGGGAGCACTGAGCTGGCCACCGAGAATGGGCATCATGGGCACACCTGTATTCCCAGTGCTAAGGATGCTGAAAGCAGGAGGGTTACTAGCAATCTGAGGTATGTTAAAGAAAATCAGTGATTTATGTTCACTTGTCAGTGGCTGAGTCTTCTTATCCACTGTATCAGACAAACCTTCTAAACTGTGTTGGCCTTTACATCCATTTATTGCAGACATAAAAGAACATGGGTTAGGCTATCCTCCCAACAAATGTCTACAATTTAAAGATTTTGGTTCTTTTCACAGCTGTACTGCTATGGTTTCTAAGGTGACAAAGACAGACAAAGAAAACCATAGGCTGAAGTGTGTTCTCTATTTGACTTGATTGACACAAGTCTTTTCTGGATATAATCTGTTTACCAGTGTGACCCAAACTTCACTTCAGGGATGACAGAAATACTGGGGACAACTAGAGTATTTAGTGAGCTCTGTTCCTGCTACACTCACAGGAAAGTAAGTGCCCAAATCTCCTGAGTGCTAGCTGAGGCACTTTTCAATAGATCGGGATGTCCCTGGAAAAAAAAATTTAATTACTAAGCTCAAAAGAAACTACTCAAAAATGAGAGAACAAGGGGATGAGGGAAAGGTGAAAAGAAAGGAAGAAAGAAAGAAAGAAAGAAAGAAAGAAAGAAAGAAAGAAAGAAAGAAAGAAAGAAAGAAAGAGAGAAAGAAGAAAGAAAAATAATATAATGCAATGAATAATATATGCTATATTATATATTAATATTATATTTTAAAGTGACATATTGCATATTAATAATATATATACACACTAAGATGATTGTACTACTAATTTTTATTTATTTATTGAAAGGAAGTAAATGCTTAATTTTTTGCATGCTTGTATCTGGTAATCTAAATGACTACTTTGAAGATAATATGCAATATAACAACCATTGTTAATTTTCTATCATCCTGTTTTGAAATGTTGTATCATTTATATTATTTTTAAAACATTATTCTCCTTAAAAATAAATATCTGTGGTCTCTCAGTTCTGCTCATCAGAGCCTCTATTTATATAAAAATAAAATACTGAAGGAACTGTAGTGGCCAACACTATCATAGCCTTCTCAGTCATGTGAGTCTGAGTTTGAAATTCTTGACGTTCACCTAGGAATCTTATTTTACAAGCTTCACACGAGTAACAGCCCAGGCTACAGTGTCTGAAGGTTAGGAACAGATGCATGATTTACTAGGCTTCATCCCACACAGACCTGTGTATTTTTTTTTTTTTTTCTCTTTGGATATGAACTGTTTCTCAGGTTCTATAACAGAAATGAAGTAGCTTTCAGATTAAGTTTTCTGTATGTATACACTGAAACATTGCAGGAATTTTTTAACACAAATTAAAACCTCAACAGTATAACAGTGGCAACATAATTATCTATTTTTCTCTTTTCTTTGATGCTATAGATTATGCAGAATTCATTGCCATAAACATCCAAGATGCTTTTTCTTGTTTTTTTTTTCTAGCATTTAAAATTAATGCAATGCAAGGAAGAGACTTTTCAGTCCTGTCCCTCAGACAACAGTGACAGTATCATATTTTAGAGTATTTTGGGTTTATTATCCATCATTGATATTTGAAGTATTTTACAAGGAAATTACTATTTTTACAAAGCAAATAGATTTCTCTAGCTCTGCTCATTTTGATTAGGAATGTCTCCCCATGGGAATTTTGAAATTCTTGCAAAGACTCTCATATGTTAAGTGCTTTTCATTATTATGAAATACAGCCTGTTACTCATATGTACTAGTGGACTAGAAAGGTTATTTTAAGCTAATCCTTAATCATCAGCTGTAGAGAAAATATTGTAATTATTTGCCCACAGCAAATCATTACAGGCTTTCCTTATTGTGAAATAATTTTAACTGGAAATTTCATCAGAATGTGCTTAAAATAATGCTTGTTTTTCTCAATTTTACCGTACCAGATGAGATTATTGAGAGCCACACAATATCCTCAGAACTAACTGTAGGAAGGCACTCTTCCCTAAACACTAAGAAGAGGTTAAAGGAATCTTGTGCTATGTAGGCCTCTAGGATGGTCATTTGGCCTGGTGACGGAGAGTGACTGGAATTTTCTGAATAGATCAGGTATATCAAAACAGTTCTTGGCAGGTGGTGTTCAAGATGTAGTACTCTCTCTTCTTGAAATCTTAAATATTATTTGGTAAACTGATCTGCTGATGGCATGCGAACCACTACTGAGTATGTACTTACACCTGCTCGTGTTGTCCTCTCCTCTTCAACCAACAAAACAGTGCTGGAAGACCAACTCACTCGTGTGGCATAGTGAGAAGCATTAAGAATGTATACTATATGAGAAATTTGGTACGTTTTCTAATGCAGTGCACATAAAAACCTAATTTTCATTGCATTATGCAATTTAAATTTTTAGGTTGAAATATTTTTAGTTGATATCATATAATTATCATAAAAGAATCCATACCTACATCATCATTTACTCCCCATGGACAAAGGAATTTATAGATATTTTAAAGATCTTTTGAAACATATACCTCAGAGTCTTGTAACCAATAGCATAAAAAAAAAAACCTAAGTCACTGATCCCAAGTTGAATGCAAAAATGACCAAAATTAATGTATTGAGCATGCTTAACATGAAAAACAATCAAGGATCAGCCATATTTCTAGCAAAGAGAGCCAGTGATAGTAAGTCAGTCACAAGACACATTTACCTTTACCTGGACATAAATGGTACATACAGTAAGCACTTTACTTTCTAACTCCATCAAGACTCTTCAAATAACATAATATTACCCACTGCTAGTATTCAAGTCTTAGAGTAAGATGATATGAGTTTAAAATCCTTGCCTTACACTTGGTATTTGATAGTAATAATAACTAAGTTACTTCAATCTGAGTTTGAATGTTCACATTTATAAAAGAAGACCTTGTACTGGGGGAAGAAGTTTTCTTTTACAACTACTCTGCAGTAAGTGAAGAGTCATACACAATGTATAGATGAGATGACTGTGTTCAAATAAAGCTTGATTGACAAGTCAGGCAGCCATCCAGGATCATCCTGGGGGTGGAATCAGGCCAGGCCTTGGGAAAAGAAGCTTTGAATAGTGTCTTCCAGATTTATGAAAGGCTGCACAGGACCCCAAGAGCAAGAGTTGCCCCAAGGGAAAACAGAATAGAGGCATGAAGGACAGGAGAGAGATTCACGTATCATCCTGTGAATTCTATGCAATAAACCATATTTAAACAGTGAGTTTATCTTTGTGAATAGTAATTATTTTATATAATGGTGAGATTGCAAAAGCATTAGTTTTATCTTCTATGGCAAGGGAATATAAAATTTTCTCTTCTTCTTATGCAATGTGGAAATAAAACTAAATCATAGAGCTAAATGTAATCTGTAAACAAGAGCATTCTGGAACCACCGAGATAGCTAAGAGGACTAACTCACCTGCTTAGGCAAGCACAGGGTCTGCAGTTCGATTCCTGGTAACACATGTGTGCTGGCCCTGCCCCAAGGAATACTGAGCAGACAACCAAGACAGGGAGAGGTGATACATGCATGTAATCCCAGGCTGGGCAGGCTGAAAGCAAGAGGATCACCTTGAGTTTGAGCCTGTGTAATGAGACCTTGCAACAATCAAATACATTAAAAAAGAAAGAAAATCCCCCCCATACGTATAGTATTATAGCACTGTTTTATGAATTTGGGGGTGGAACTGACCTGCTGAAGATCTACCAGATTTTCAGCTATGATTTCCTCCTTTCATCCACGTCTCCTAAAATTGCAAACTCAAATCAACACTAAATGCAGAATAATTTGGATAGTGAATGTGGCACTGTGAAAACTATTATGTAAATATTAAAATTTCTGCAACATTTACTTTTAATAATTCACAGTATTCTCATACCTAGACAATGTACTAAGAAAAAACTGAATGAAGACTATGCTTTGTACTTATCTGTTATTTTAAAATTTTTAATTTAGTTCTAGAATTATGCAATGATAGACCCTGTCTTACTGACATTTATAGTCTCTGTAGATATTGCACAATTAGAATTGATCAGAACAATGACCTTACATACAATAAAATAGTCAAATACTAAATCAGATTTAATTAAATCTTGTCAAACATTGTCATAACACAATACAATAGATAACATAATTTTTTTTTTATATTTAGGACAGCGTCTACCGGGTCTTATTGCGTGGATCAAACTCGTAGTGATCCTCCTGTTTATCGCCTTCCAAGATCTGGGATTAGAGATCCACAGTACTATGCCCAGTCTCAATCATGTTTCAGCATGGTCCGGGGCTATCGCACAGCAGGCTCTGGGATCGAACTCCTGGCCCCTGCATCTGCCTAAGCAGGCGCTTTAATCCGCTGAGGTATTTGGCCAGCCCTTAGATACATACTTCTAAATCACTTTCAACAATAAATTTTAAATTTAAGGAAATTTCAGGTTAAACTTAACTTAACATAAGTAATCTATTATTTGCTGAGAGAGTCCTTCCAGGAGCAAATAGTCAAGATTGTTGTACTATAGTCATACCTGCATTAGTTTGTTAGGTTTTTTTTTTTTGTTGTTGTTTGTTTGTTTGTACAGGGTCTCACCATGCAGCCCACATTCACAGTGATCCTCCTGCTTTCTGCCTCCCTAGGGCTGGGATTACAGGCACATGTCACCACGCCTGTACTCCAGCACACCTGAGGGCAGGGCAGGCGCGGCACGCAGAACCAGGAATCGAACCCTGGTCTCTGTGCTTAGCTAAGCAAGTGCTTAGTCCGCTGAGCTATACCACCGGCCCTGCCTGCATTAGTTTGTAATCATAAGATATTAACATATTTGGGGATATTTTTTCTTTCTTTTGAGGATCCTAGATTCATCCACAGAAAGATTAACAGGATTTCACTGTCAAAAGATTTAGGATTTCCACAATGTATAGTATGTAGCAAGAGATGAACTGGATGGTTTTCTACCAAAGAATTATATAGTATTAAAAAATAATCTCAGACAGTGTCTCAGTTACTTTTCACTTGTTGCTAGGACCAAATACGCATGCCCAAAATTAAGAAAGGTAAGGTTTATTTGGCTCCCATTTTATGGAGGTTTCAGTCCATACTCAGCTGGCTTCAAGGCAGACTGGTTCATGGCAGAGGGCAGCAGCTCATGGCAGTAGAAAAAAAGCAAAGAGCAAAGGCAAAAGGGAGGAGCAGAGGCAGCAGTGTCGAAGACACGGTCTCTCCTTTCCTTATATTGCCTTCAGGCTGTCTGCCCCAGGCAGTGCATAGCACTCACACCTGTAATCCCGGCAGTACTCAGACCCATAATCCCAGCCTTGGACCATGGGTTAATCACAAACTCTAGAACTGTGCTCCATTGACTCATGAGCCTTTAGAAGCACAACTACACACAAACCATGGCAGTCTTTACTAAAAAATAAAAGAACGGTTCAAGTAAATCCCTCCATTAATGCTCAATTCTCTGCCACTGAGGCTCAGAAATACCATTCTAATTGTCTGATGAATTAGACAATTCATTAAGCCTTAGTCTACCAGGTCACCCGGGCTGTTATGTTTCTCCAGTGTTCATCACCTGCCTGGCATGCATGACGCCTTGGATTCAAGCCTAAACAATATATCACTGTACA
>PVKA01015160.1:38821-50806 GCA_004027165.1 Ctenomys sociabilis
ATATATATATATATATATATATATATATATATATATATATATATATATATATATATATATATATATATATATATATATATATATATATATATATATATATATATATATCCCAGAAAAGCTATTCTGGAATATTAAAGCAAAACAGAAGTGAGAAATAAAATAATTTCTTCCAGTCAATGTTGTTTCTTACACAGGATGAGAAATAATTGCACTTTTAGTAAAGGGTGCGCAAGAGGGTCACAGACAGCTACAATTTTGAAGAGGTAAAGAAAATAGAAAAGGAAGCGGTGAGGTGAAAGCTACACTCTGCAGTTTTCCCAGGTCATATGTACCTGCAGCAATCGGGGCAGACACCTGCACACACGAGATACATGCCTGAGCCCCAGCTGCAGGCGTGGTCTTTGCCCTGCACAGGAGTGTGGTTTAGGCCCTTTCACATGCCAGTGTAGTGCTTCAGTGCCCCATTGGATCAAGGGCTCTTTCAGGTGTAACGTAGACCAGCATTTCTCCCCAAAATGAGTGTGTACCAACACTTGTGTAAGATATGCAACCAACTCCATCTAATGTTTTCTGGCTCCATTTTATTTATTCTTTTTTTTCTTTTTTTAACTTATTTTTTATTTTATTGAAGTACAAATATCAATGAGACAGTTTTAAGACTCCTTAAAAAGACAGATTTGATAAATTAATACATTGCAAACTTTCATAATGTTTTGGTATCGTGCAAGGTGCATACATGATATTATACTTACAGACATTATTATAGCAGATGTCTCCTATAAGTAAATTAAGAGAGTGTAGCTGTTTACATATCTTATTTTTAATACCTGAATTATATCACAGATTCAATAATTAATACTTTCTACCTTGTTATTTTCCTAGAAACCAACATAATATCCTATCCAACCACCATTAGTGCAAATCTTGCCTCTCATAGAATGATGTAGAAGCATGGCATACCTATCCCAACTGTACTGTCCATATACATGCATCATGATTCTTCCTTTGTATCCCCCTTTTTTTTGTCTAGACCTGTCAAAGATGGGCACTCCATTGTCATTCAACCAATTTAGGTGCCTGAACTTGGCGACACAATCCAAAACAGTCCAGTATCCCACAACAATAATGAGAGTATCTTGAGATGATAAAATATTAATTCAGTGATGTCACAGATATTACAAAGTTCCCTTGTAAGTTGATTACATGTATGTACATGGGTTTAGAGACATATGCCTATGATACCTTATCTCAATTTGGGTGGTTGAGGCAGGAGGATTGCCTTATTGGAGTCCGGACTAGACAACTTAGTGATTGCATGAGAAACTTAATCAATCAATCAATAAATAAAGTGCAGCTCAGTGTAAGCCCTGGGTTCAATCTTTGGTACTGGAAAAGCAAGTGAAAAAGTAATTGATAGAGAATGTCATTTTGAACAGGTCAAATGGAGATATGATGAAAATTTAAATGATGAAATGAGAATAAGGAATAAATTCACATCATGTCTTATAAGACCTCAAGGTCCAACACAGGTTCATGTGCTAAAGGCTTTGTCCCCAGGATGGGCTTATTGCAAGATGGCAGAAACACTGAAAGGTAGGTGCTTTGGAGGTCCTTAGATCATTGCAGACCTGTCACTTAAGGGACCCTGACCACTCCCCTCTGTTTTGCTTCCTAGCTGGTGAGCTGAGCTCTCTGCTCTAGCATGCGTACTTCCAAGATGTGCTATTTCACCAAAGACCCAAAGAGACAGAAAGCTTGAAAGTCTGAGTCAAAATAAACTTTTTCTCTTATAAATTCATAATCTCAAGCTGGGCGTGGTGGCGCATGCCTGTAATCCCAGCACTCGGGAGGCTGAGGCAGGAGGATTGTTGGTGAGTTCGAGACCAGCCTGAGCTACAAAGTGAGCTTAAGGCCAGCCTGAACTGCAGTGAGACCCTGTCTCGAAAAGACCAAAAAAAAAAAAAAAAAAAATAAATAAATAAAAAATAAAATAAAATAAATAAATAAATTCACAATCTAAGCTATTTTTTGGTTGTTGACAGAAATCTGCCTAACATAAAAACCTCTCCATCTCCTAGGAATGTAAAGACACCATTTTGCAAAAGACTCTAGTGAATATAATACATCTTTCATTGAAGAAAATTCATCTCATGTCCTAAGATTTTCACAAATAGAAACTGGAAATTTTATCAAGATAGCTATTAAGATCTTTCTCTAACTTTTAAGATTTGATATGAGTCATGAGTCTTTCCTACAAGGGGTTTGAGGTGTGGGTTAGTTCCCAAAGCTCACACCTCAGCATTAAAATTTAATTCTGGGCTGCTACCTACAAACCTCACAGTAACTTACCCTGGCAATGGATAAAGAAGATAACCTGCTAATAACCAATAAGGTAGAAAAATGGATGAGAACATTTACCTCCCAAGCTCTTCCTGGTTAAAATTTTATCAATTTCAAAAAGTAAAGAATCAACTATCTACCCAACAGTCAGGATGTTCAACCAGAAAAAATGTGAAAAGAAAGATTCATCCACAAATTGTGGATGCTAGATGTATAGCTATTTTAAGTATCTTGTGTATAGTGGTTTGTACGAATATTGTCTAGATAAGTTATCATGCCTAGATCTTGTACCCTGATTAACTACTGTCAATACAACAATATGCAATGTATTAACTACTGTGCTTCTCCTACTAGCCTGTTTTGAAACCCAAGTTCATTGTTTGTTTAACTATTTCTCTTTAAAAAATGCGTTGCATATCTAGATACATTTGTATGTACTGCTCTTATTTGCTTTTGTGAAATGTAAGTATGTCAATGATGATCAACTTTTCTGTGCAATAGTGGTTAAGAATAAGAACAGTCTCCTTTCTTCTTGGATTAAAATACTTTCCCAGCTCTGGGACTTTGGGCAAATTCTCAACTTCTTTAAGCTTCAGTTCCCTCAAAACAGACCTAACAGTAGTAGCTGTTTTGTGGAGCCAGTATAAGGATTATATGAGCTAATATATAAAACATGCTAAAAACTGTGCCTTAGAGATAAGTGACAAAACTAAAGAAATTATCATTTTCCACTTGATTGCATCATTTAAAATACAAGAAAATGTTGCTAAGTTTTACTTAATTGACTCAATATTTGATCCATTTCAATCACAGGCATATATTATTAGTGAGAAGTCTAAAATTATTTTCATCTCGGCATTTGACACAGAATTTAAAAATATAGAAGGGATTCTTACCTGACAACGTGCTGTTGCTAGGAGCAGTTAAGGAACTACATGCTCAGTTATGCATGAGGCCTTCCCTGCTGTAATTCCCACACTGATTCTCTGGTTTAGAAACTGTTATAGAATACAGGTGTTGCCCGGGAGTGATGGAGCACTGCTGTACATCGCAGGAACACTTATTTCTGTCTAGAGGATAACCAAAACACATTCCAGGTGGAATGGAAAAGAGGAGTACATTGCAGGGCTAGCCAGAGACTCACTGTATGCAAATCCCTGAGGGTGAGAAAATATTTCTTATTTCTAGAACTATAAGTTGTTTATTATAGTCTAATCATCAAATAAAAAAGGGAGAACTTGGGAGCCTGAGTCCAGTCAGAATGTCACAGAACCCATGTGTCATTCCAAAGACCACTAATTTTTAAGAGAAATGGGGAGTAACTGGCAGGCTATAGACTGGAGATTTGTCTGGGCATCTTTGCTAAGAGCTGCCAGCCTCTATGCGACAGGAATTCTCAAGTGGGCATCTACCCTGTAGATACTCCCTGAAATTCCACAAGTTCCTAAACAGGGATGGCACAAATGAAAGAAAAAATAGTTTGCTTATATTAAATAATGTAGAGCTTTACTAAGAAACACATATCGTTGTATCACAAATTTATTTATGCTGTATTTATAATTTAAATGCTGATTTTTTTGTAATCCTATGTATTTCACCTTATGCTATAAAACATTGTTCTAAGAAGGAGTTAGTAGGTTTCTCCAGCTGAACAAAAGGGTCTATGGTATGGAAAAGGGGAAGGATCTCTAATGAAGGGTTACATGAATGCCTATGGATATGATTTAGATAAGTGTCCCCCAGTGGGCCCTTTGTTAAGGATGCAGTTATAGTCCCCTGGTGCTGCAGAGAAGTACTGGAACCTTAACAAGGTGAGCCTCATAGAAGAAAATTAAGTTATTAAATCATGGGTGTGTTCTCCAAGGGGCTATTAGGAACAGAGCCTCACCCTTTCCTTTTTTTTTCCTATCATAAGCTCCCACATACTTCTGCTATGATGGGCTGGCACACCACAGGCCCAGAGGCAATCAGGTCAAGAAAATATAGACTATAATTTCCAAAACGGTGGAAAAACTAAACCTTTCTTCTTCAAAAGTTGGATTATCTCAGGAACTTGTTACAGTATCAGAGAGCTCACGAATATACATACCAAAGACTCCATAACCTTCTTCATGATATAGGCCAGGGATTGGCCAGCTCATACACCCTGTGAGGACAGTAATTGAACTGATTTAACAAAAACTTCCAATGCTTAAGTCTGTAGAATCTGTGCCCGTTGTTAACATATCAGACTGCCTCTTTCAAAACTGGCAACATTGCAGGCCATTATTTCAGGTTTCTTCTGTATACGCATAGTACCACAGTGGATACTGCTTGGGACAGTTTCCCAGTCCTCTTCCTCTGGCAATGGTGATCCACGCTACTCATTAGTTCGTACAACCTGGTGGATGCTTATACTCACTCAGTATGTGTAGTCTTAGATGGTTATCACTCCTCCAGATGCATCCAAGGCTAGGTCTTCTATTTGATGATGTTTCAAAAACCATCATACCTAATGCTGTGTCATCCTAGTGACTTCCAAGATTCTGCAAGATGTAGCTGAGGTGATTTCCACCTGAGTTGAACCTGAGGGGCAGTGAGAATGTGGTTTCTAGGATTGCTTTAGTGACTACAAATGGAGCCTGATATCAGGGGAGGAAATTAGCACCCACAAAAGAAAGGCAAGGAATGGGAGGAACTGAGATAAGGTGATTCTGTGGTTCCTAAAGTGAAGATCACACTGCACTTCTCAAATTCATGCATCAAGCAGTTCTGCTTAGTAGTTAAAAAAAAAAAGAAAAAAAAACTTGCAGTTTTTATTTTTTTAGAGGGAGATAGAGACAGAAACAGACAGAAAGAGAGAGAGAGGACCCTAACAGATAACAGGAATGCCATATATTCATGTAGTCTCTAAGCAAACTGTGTACCATGTGATGGATTAATTCATTTCCAATTAGTAACTTGTGACAGCATAAAATTTCTTTTCTCTTTTGTGAAACTGGGGATTGAACACAGGCCCTTGTGCTTGCCAGGGAAGCGCTTATTCCACTGAGCCATCTCCCCAGCCCCTGCACAAAATTCCTGGAACTGATCTCTTCCCTTTAAATGACAGTGGCAAACTATGGAATATGTGTCACTGTGTTTTTCTTTTAAAATAAAATATGTTAATATAGAGTTGATTTTTATAAACCAAAATTTCAATATTCACATGTAATTGCCCCGGCATTTTGAAATAAGTAATTGGCTTTTTGGGTGCAGTTTGGATCTGTGCCTCTAGCAGGCTGGCCATGACCACTAGAAGGCTTAAGGAACATCATCAGACTCTTAAACACATAACGCTATGGGGATCATATCTTTGGGCCAATACTGACAAATACATTCTTCGGACAGAAATTTTTCATGGGCACAACACTGTGAACTATGCGCAGTGAAATCACAAAGGTTCACATTAATAGATAATTGAGACTCTAGGCCAAGTGCACTGAATAATATCTCTAAAGGGAAGAATGAAGCATAGGAATCTACATTTGGCTCAGATACCCCAGTAATTTTTACACACAGAGGGGTCTCTGGATCCTCTTCCTGAAGAATTACTATTGCTGCTAGCAGAGTTATACCCTCAGGGTATGCAAAATAGTTCTGTGTTACTTTCTCACTAGCTAGGTTTTGTATTTTTAATTTCAAATTTCATGTTTTTTGTTTGGGGTTTGGAACTGTTATTTATCATGCAAAGACTATATCATGCCCCATCATTTGTAAAGTTCTTAGTATAAAATACATTCCCAGGATTTATTCTAGATTCAGTTCACAAAGAGCCATATATATATATATATATATATATATATATATATATATATATATATATATATATATTCCCCCCCCCAAGATTAATCTGCTACATTCTGAATTTTGAAGAACCACTGAAATTGATAGATCAGGAAAAAACTGAGTTGTAGGCAGAACAAAAAATAAAATTAAAGCTGAAATCCTTGAATTTCCTTTTTACTTGAGCAATTCAGGAGACTCATGTTCCCTATCTGCAGTGATTTTTCCCGTTTTTGGCGCACCACTGATTTCCCCACACAGAGGCTTAGATTTCATGGTGCTCTTCATATAAAAACCATCTGAGCCATTCGCAGCACCAACCAGTTTTTAATTAGGAATATCCCTAAGGAAAGCTCTGGGTCCTTTTATAGGGAAAGCTGTGAACATATCTTGTCACTAGCCAACGGGGTTTAATGCTTGATGCATTGTAGGATATTTTTGATGCAGGAAATTGAGCATATAGTTGAAATTGTGAAAATCTGCTGCAGTCATGAAGTCAATGCACTGTGAGCTAAGAATTCTGCTTTGTCTCTGAGTCAAAATTGAGTTTGAATTATGCACACATTTCAGGGTTAGGAAAACTATTATTTATCTCTTCTCAAATATAGAATTTGGCATCTTCCTCAAGCTAAGTATAGAAATGGAGCTGCATGTGGGATAAGCAGAAATGGTGCAGTTTCTCCTGAAATTTGTGACAATGGCTTCAGGTAAAAATGAGAATTTCTGCTACATTATACCTGGCTCCGTATTGGGAAGGAAGAGGACCTCCTTTATAATTTTTCATTCTACATAATAGAGTTTCCTTACTTGATTATTCAAGGACTTTCTCCAAGTTTTCTTGTGGGATAGAGAAAAATGTAAAGGAAAAGATGGAGAAAGGAAGAACGAGAGAGGAAATTATAGAAAGAAGGAAGGAAAAGAGAAAAACACAGTGATGTGATTTGACTAATTAGTAATCTATATATATTAGGAAGCCAAAACAAAAATATATGGGTTGCACATGTACCTACTATTTCTTCTAATTAATAAATCTGAAGAGAAAAAAAATCATTTAATGAACTATTGCCCTTCCCTTCAGTGCATACTTTAAAAATTAGTAATTCTGCATATTAAAGATTTTTTGAACATCATAAAATGAAAGGATTTGATAAGTAATTTTCCAAAACTATTCTATCATAGATATATCTATCATATAGATAGATATCTTTATCTATCTATCTATCTATCTATCTATCTATCTATCTATCTATCTATCTGTCTATGTATCTATCTATCTATCTATCTATCTATCTATCTATCTATCTATCTATCTATCTATCTCCTTTAAAATCTTCTGAATAAAACTGGCAAAACACATCTTCAAAGAGTATTTCCTTTGTACCTGACCCCAGGGAGAAGCCATTCTTCCACTTGGAAAACCAGAAAGCATGTCACTAATCCTGTTTGTAGTAACATAGTTGTTACAAAAGTGTGTTAACATTTGACTGAGGCAAGAACCCGCATAAGCCTACTTGTTTCCCTAATAGTTTACTTAGCACATAACATTAGTTGTTTTATTGGTTTGCTGTTGTTTTTGTAGGTGTCATTATTGTTTTTAGCAAACAGAAAATACTATAAATTCTGGTCAAATGTTCAGAGCTATTTCCTTGCTGCATAAAATTTTAATAAGCATATGTTTCAACTATAGTTGGATCAGGTAGGCACCACTCTGAGATATGTATGGGGATAAAAATATATGTGAAGGGGGAACTGGGAGAGAGATCGCTTCAGGCTATGGCTGCTGCATTGGTTGAGCCTGGTTGAACTCTGGGCCACACTGGCTGGGCGAGCCTGGTTGACCTGTCTGGAGAGGATAGATGGGAAGGAAGGACCAGGGGGACATTGCAAGGCTGAACTTCCACCAATTTAGTCAGAGAACTTCAATTTCATCAGGAATGTCTGACTTATTGTGCATGTTTAACAAAATGCATGTCCTCTGACAGTATCCTAAAAAGATTGTATTGGTACTTTTATAAGTAATCATAGACTATGCTTCTGGATTCTTCTAAACACAAACATGCAATTATTCTTGCCCAATCAGTGGGACTGATTAAGAGAGAAAAACCAATTTTCATCTTTGGTGTCCACCACCATTGAAAGAAGAGATGCCTTTTAATAAGCCTCTCTTACTTTTGATCTCACACCTCTCTAATTTGATGATTGAAGGAGCATTAGAGGAAAATTCATCATGACTTGACATATTGCTGTTTAAGGGGAAAAATGAATTTTAAGGTTGATCACCTGATAAATACATTCTTGGTAGTCGCACAAAAGAAAGTAACAGTGTCTATTAGCAGTAGCAATAATAAAGTCATTTCTTTTGAGGATTATCCACATTTACTTTTGTTTATTATTCACCTTCATATCTCCTGTGTGAGCTTGCTGAAAATGAGCCATTGGATCTTGAACAAATGTATGTTAAAAATTCAAAGAGGCTCTGGTTTCAAAGGAAAAACAGATGGGGGTGACCTGGGCATGCCTTTCTCCAGTTTTTGTAGAGTTCTCTAGAGGCATCAGATTCAGAAATTACGCAGGTTCACGATCTGTATTTTCTTCCTTCTGTTATTCACATTTGGTGTAAGTCTGCCTTTCGCTACTTTCATTCCTTTGATCTGAATTCTGTAGGGTAAAGCTGAAGGAGGCATCTCTTCCCAACTCTACAGGGACCCTTTAGCTCTTATTTTCTTTGCATATTTTCTCTGCACCTCAGACAGTGCCTTTGTTAAGAATTCCTCCTTTGTCATATAACTTTTTTTTTTTTTTTACAATTTCACATCCTGATGGCTCTGTGCTCAAAGCATGCTGGTTTATTCATATTTCTTAAGACTGTGGGAATCAAACTCTGTCTGGCACAATATTGAGGCAGAGTATAGCCACACTTGTTCTGGGTTATATATTTCTATGAGAGCCTTGAGATGCTTCTTTTTTAATGTATCTATATCATGCTATTTCCTCATATTGATCTTGTGGTCAATTAAACTTCTGCCGGCTTTCCACACAGGGTGCTCTGAGCCACAGCACCATTCCTGTAATTGCACAGCTGGGCTATTTAGACTCAAGAGTAAGTCATCATATTTGTCATTTTTATAGTTTACTAGTCTCAAAAATATAATAGGATTGAGCTGAGTCCTCTGTGAAATTTTTAATTGAATCTGCAACCACTTTAAGCAATAGCTACAACTTTCCGAAGCTTTCACAAGTCAAACCTAAAAAATATTATTTCGGATTTTATGTGGCCTCGTGGCAAATTGACCTGAATAACCAGTGCCATGTGTTCACACTGGGAGGAGGTCATAAAATCTGCAAGGGCAGAAATTTATATCCCCTTTTTCACAGATATCTAGAAGCAAACTTTCTCTCATATCTTAGAATGAATTAATTAATTGCCAGGCACCTTCCATATAGTAAAAGACTTAATCCCTTTAATAACCCTAAGGTATAATTACTATTTTAAGCCTATTTTATAGATGGAGAAATGAGTTGGCCAGTTTCAAATTTTAGAATGAATATTGACCAACTGCTAGAAAATGACTAATTGGAAGTTCACTATTACATGTCTATGGAAAACAAGAAATTTTATACCAGAAAAATATGATCAAATTTCTTAAAACTACTATATTTTCTTGTATACAAAATACAGTTTTTAATATACTAAGCCAATACATTTTGAATATATTTATATGTCAAAAACTATATTGAGTACCATTAGGATTGAGAAAGGAAAGCCTTTGAACAGAGACAGCTGTCAATTATGCTCAAACCAACAACAAAAATGTGTGCCTACCCAAGCAGAAACTGGAGACTAAGAGCCATCCATATGGTCATACAAGTGTCAGAGTGGTGATGAGCAAAATTCACAAACAGGCCATTATAACAGAAAAAAGATGTCAAAATGAAAAGAGGTTGCAAAATAAGATGTGATAGAAACCCTGCTGGTGCACATGCAAGTTTACAAGATGCAGCCATTATGAGATGCAGGTCAGGATTTCTAAGAATGTCTTCAAACTGAGAAGGTCATTGGTCTTCACAAATAAAAGTTTGGTTGGCCATATTTGTACAATATGAAGGTTGTTCTTCACGCATGAGGGTGAAATGAATTCACTGAAGTCCACCAAGATTTGCGGGTAGTCTAGAAAAACTGCAGCTCATTATGATTTGTATCTGTTCATCATTCTCAATTTCAGTGAACATTTTTTTTTGTCAAAGATTTTCTGGGTTTTAAATTTTTAGATTTTTCTCATGTAGACTATCTTGTTTTGTTATTCATATTAAGAATACAGTCAAATTACTAATTAAAGAGCTTGAGACCTCAGGAGTTTCAGGATAAAATTCTGTAGTAGCAAAAGTATAGAAAGTTTGATTAAAGAATAAATAGATATATATTCTTACACAGTTTGACTTTGTCATTATTTACTCTTTGATAATTTGTCCTACTGAGTTTGCTTAGTAAGACTGACATGATATGTAAGGAAAAGTTTAAATTTTAGATCAAGAAAATAATTGAAAAATGCTTCATAAAAAGATAGAAATAAAAAAAATTCATTCAGTTCATCATATGCTTTAGATATTTTTTTTTTAGGTTAAAATATTTTTAATTTATCCCACTTACATGTCCAATTTTACTGTGACTTAAATAATCTCTACTCTCAAAAACAGCTCTTGTCTTTTCTCCTCTGGATCAAGTACCAAATGCTATTGCAGTCCCTCCTGGGTAGGAACAAATTATATTCCTATTGTTACACAGGATGATTTCAAAAAAGAAATGGTTTGACCTGGACATCAATCCTCCAGAAAAAGTGAAGAGGAATAAAACTTAACTAAAATGATGGTTTTTAATGAGAACCAGAGGTATGGTTACAATTACGCGGTCCAACAAAAAAAATCCATGGATAATCAGAAGCTGGAAGGTTACCAAATAATAAGGGTAACACTGGGTACAGGGGAAGTTGTTCCAGAATCTCAGAACCAGACTAATAAGGCCTCTCTCTGCGATCCTGTCTGTGCTCACCCCTGGAATCCATCTTGCCAGGGCCAAAGCCACCTCTGTCCCCACCACCCCGGCCCCCTCGGAAGCCCCCACGATCCCCTCCATGGCCCTGGTAGCCGCCCCGATCGTAACCTCCTCTGCCACCATGACGATCATCTCCATAGTTACCCCCCATATGGGAGCCTCCTGGACCTCCTCCTGGGCCATCTGGTTTAGGGGCCTTACACTGGTTGCATTCATTTCTCCAAGAGAAGTTCATGTTCTCACACATAGGATTAGGACACTTCCAGTCCCCAGCTCGCTGCTGTCCTCCACCACCACCACCTCCACTGGGGAATCCTCCCCGGCCACCACTGCCACTCCACGGCCCATGGGTCCTCCTCTTCCTCTGCCTCCTCGGCCATTGCCACCACCCCGATTGAAATCTGCTCTCCGGGTAGCAAATGAGACCTTAATAGGGTTCCCAGAGAATTCTTTACCATCAAACCAGTCAATAGCTGCTTTAGCGGAAGGAGGGTCATCAAATGAAACTGTTGCCTCTCCCTTCAACTTGCCAGTTTCCCTTTCTGTATACAAATTAATCATGGGTTGTCCGGTTTTCTTATTGGTCTTAATAATGCCAATCTGCTTGAAGTAATCAGCTACAGACTCAATTGTAACATTCTCACCCAGGCCTTGCACAAAGATGGTGTTGTTGTCAGAATTATCTTGTTCAGAATCATGACGTGATCCTTGGTCCCGAGGGCCACCAAATTTATTGAAGCCACCTCGGTCACTTCCGCCCATGCCGCCTCTGCCTCCACGGCCACCTCCAC
>PVKA01015161.1:0-50726 GCA_004027165.1 Ctenomys sociabilis
GAGGAATGGTTGAAAAAGATGTGGTATTTCTATATAATGGAGTATTACTCAGCTATTAAGAATGATAAGTTTGAAGCATTTATACTGAAGTGGATGCCACTTGAACATATACTCATAAGTGAAATAAACCAGACACACATATGTAAATATCGTATAGTCTCCCTAGTATAACAAGCGAAAAGCAGAAATACAAAAGGTAGCGTACAAGTAAAATCAATTGAGTCAGATAAGGCAAAGTGAATGGCATATGCTGCAGGATACTAATCAGCTTTTCTTCTGGATGGTTAACAACCTAAGTTCACAAGTCAGAGTTGGAGAAATAGAAGAGTCACCAGGCCAGCCAACATTTTGGTCTCAGGCTTTCACAGAGAGCAAATTGGTCAAGCAATGGCCGTGACTCATCCACATGGCTGACACTGACAAAGGATCTACAAGGTGTGGTACAGAGTTCCAGGATAAATCCTGAGGGAATTTGACTGACCTTATCAGGTACAACATGTACATTTCTTGTTATACAGGTGTTGCTTTATCTTGGTCTTAACCATCCAGCAGAGAAGTGTAAAAACAGGGTATAAAAAGTAAAGTCATATTAGTATGCTGAGCTGCCAGTGCCAGTCCTACAGACAACCCACTACTATTACGGACTATTGGACTATATTGGAATATTTTGCTGAATTCAGGTGAAAACAATATTTAAATGGCAATGGAATACACTTCTCTGACAAAGCTAAATGAAAAAGAGGAATACAAATGAATGACCATTTTGAATCTGTATATTCAAAATAGGTAGGATAGATTATACAGCTACATTCTCTTAATCCAATAAATAAAAAGATTTGTTCTAATAGTGTTTGTGGACAAGATATTAGATCTGCATCTTGTAAAATGAATATCACTAAGATAACCGTATGCAATATATTTATTATTGAAACTGTCCTACAAATCGGTTTTGAAACTGTCTCATTACTATTTGTTTCTCAACACAATTATTTAAAAAAAAAAAAAGAACACTCACTGAAATAAGTGAAAAGAGGGTAGTTGTTTTAAAGCAGTATGACTAGTGTTAAACAATTTAAACACAGCTGGCAGGGAATATGTACTAGGTAATCACATACACACAAGCTACCAACTGGGAACACGGCAGTGCTGTACCTAGCATGATTGAGCTCTCCCTGCCCGTGTAGGCAGCTGCAATCTGGGGCTTTGTACATTAGAGACCATTAGGAAAAGCAACATGATTCATCATCTTCTGCTTGTGTTATTTTAACTTACTCATTTGGGGGCAGAGCTCTGAGACACTAACAATAGTCTGAGACTAGATTGATTTTGTTCCTTAAATAACTTGTGGGTTTTTGAAACTATCGAAATGTTTGCTGTACCAGGTAAAGATGTCCATAGTCTTTGAGTTGGAAAAGGAACTTGGTGGTCATCTAGAATAATGTTTCACTCTTATCCAGTTATTCTCTATAACATTCTTGATAGCTAAAGCCTCCTTTAATTCTTCTAGGGATGAGGAAACTTACTACTCATAAAAAGCTCATTTTAATATTTCAGAGAATTCTTAATTGTCAGAATTTTTTCTTTAATATATGCCCATATAGTCTATCTTCCTTCTAGATTAGCCCAGGAGAAAATTATTCTCTTATCCATAGGATAAGCACCATCAGTTTCTTTCAATTTTCCTTTATATCTTAGCATCCAAGACATTTTATTAATTTTCTTTAGAAACAAATGTCAATGAGACAGTTTCAAAACCAACTAGTAGGACAGTTTCAATAATTAATACATTGTACATTGTTGTCTCTATAGTGGTTAGCATCCAAGACATTTTCCTTGAGTGAGTTTTTTCTTTTGGGAAAACGACATAACAGTTTAATTTAAAGTTCCATAGATGAACTGTTCAGGTCAGAGTATAGTGACATTCTGAAAATAAAGCTTCTACAGATGCACTCCCATTTTCCTAGAGGCTATGGCACAAGAGTGTCCCATCTGAATTTGGGAGCACCTGGTATCTTTCCACAGATGTTTTTACACATAATGTTTTGCTTCCCAGGTATTGCCAGATCTATCACTCAAGCAATTGCTTTTCATCTAAATATACTATCTCATGCATCTATAGCTATAAAATTGTATCTTGTAAGATTTAACTCAATATGGAAAGCATCTAGGTGATGATTATCTACTCTCCCTCCCAAATTTTCATTATCTCAAAATGTGAGGAATGTTTTAGATGACCATAATGTTGACGATAAATAATTTTGGGTATCCAAGGGCAAAGCATAGTGATCAACATAGCAGTCATTTAATCAATGATCTTTGAGTCTTTTATTTATTTATTTATTTAGTACAGGGGAATCATTACATAGCTCAGACTCATAATGATCCTCCTGTCTCACCTCCCCAGCGCTGGTATTACAGGTATGCACACCTGGCTTCAGCAAGCCCAATCTAGCATACAATACTGAGGATCAAGCTTGGGTACTTGCGCTTGCCTGGAAGGCACTTAGAGCATCAAGCTATCTTCCCAGCCCCTAATCAATGGTCTTCAAAGAAATTTGATCAATCAGCTTTGAAACTAGAGCCTAATGGTAAAATTGTCCCATCTCAACTTTTGTTGAATTACAACTCTCAATGGCATTCTCAAGACCCCTAAATCTCAACTGCCCAGAGGAACTTTTTTGCACTCTAATGCTTTGGACTACATGAAGGTATTTCATAAGGAACAATTCTTGAAACTCACCATTGCATTTCATGTAAAGATGTACTGAGCAGATGGCTTACTACATGACATATGTCCTCTTTACCAGGACCCAACAGAAGCTTCTCTCTGCTCTGAGTACTGTTTTTATTTCTTGTAGAAGATTTTATTTATACTGTTTCCTCATTGCTGAGACTGTCAGGAACCTTGCAGGAAAATTTTTAAGGTACCTCTAGGAACTGTACAGCATGTGGAAGGACAGAATATCCCACTATTTTTATAAGACAACTGTATATTTATGGTTTCAACTTATTTTTTCTTTAAGCTTGTCTTTCTTTCACCCTAATTGAATTTTTTGGTTATTACTGAATTTCATGTATTGCTAAAAGCCACCAAAAATCTAAGAACAAAGATAAAAATGGAAGATCAATAATCAGCCCACATTTTTCTAAATACTCTATCCACAAGGATATCATGAGATTTTGTTAGATTCAACATTGATCTGAATCACAGTGCTTAGAATAATTCAAAAGGAAATGTTTCAAGCCTAATGAAACTACACCAGTTACCAATGATCATTGCTTTCTTTTTTAAACTCTTATAAAATATAATTGCCAATTTTAGAATCTTCCTAAGAATTGATATCAAGTCGGCTATAATATCATTTGATGAAGTGGAGGATGAAGTACAAGTTTTGTTTTTTCTTTGGAAATTTGGAAGATTTGTTCACTCCAAAAGTCTGGAGTCTTTCTTATCTTCGGTGTCTTAACAAAATCAATACTAAGAAATTAATTTTTAACCATCAGTTCTCTCAAATTTTCCATTAATAAATTCATGTAACTTTATATTTAGCCCCTCAGAAAAAATCCAGTGTTATCCCTTTACAAATAAGTTTTAAAGTTTTCTACAAGCTGTTATAGGGGTTAGACAGTAAAAACTGTTTTTTGTGTAAGTAATTCTACACCGGATGACCCTTTAAAAGACAGTAATGAGAAATATCAGAGAATCGAATTTTAATGGACTCACTGCGTACAGGTATCATGTTGGTTGCTTTGGACACTTTATTTCATATTCATAACGATTGTATGATCTAAGTTATTACATATTTTACAGATGATAAGACCATATTCCTGTGCGGTTATACACTGCACTGAAGCACAAAGGCAAGTTACAAAGCTAAGTCTTGAACTCAAAGCCCATACCTCTTCCCCACATCAGACACATGAAATTAGAAGGACTGACATTAGTTAGCCAATAGTAACCTTTAAAAGACTGAATAAGTCATGATGTTCATGAGTCTTTCAATAGGAAAGTCAATCCTGGAGCTGAGCAAACCCACATGAAAGAAAGAATTGACCGTAAGAAAAGTAATTTGTAAAGAATATAATCATTTACCAAATACTAAGAACTGTCAAAGCAATTCATACTACAAGTTGAAGGAAAAACTTTCATAATAACAGCTAAAGTTTCACATTTAAGTATGAAAATAGACAACAAGAATCTTAGAGCAAAGTGAGGGAAACACAATTACAAGATGCATCAGGAGATGACAGACTACAGTTAAAGCTTAATTTAAAAAAGTGTATCTATACTTTAGTTGTATGTATATCTTTAACTTTAATTGCAGCTGAACCCACAGCAATAAAGGGTAAACAATAAACTTACCCTGGAGATCAGGGTGGCTATTTTTCCTTTAATAAATGGCTATATATAGGTGAGAAGTGTGGGTCATTGATTTTTGTATCTCCCCAGCCTCACTTTGATTTCTTTTCACATGTTAGAGCTACATAAGCACCTGTCTGGCAAGCACAAGGTCCTGAGTTTATCCCTGGTACCACATGCCATGCTGGCCTGGGAACCCTGGACATGCTGTGCCAGCTGCCGAAACCAGGAATGGTGGCTCATGCCTCTAATCTCAGCACTGGGGAGGCTGAGACAGGAGGATCACTACAAGTCTGAACTGTGTAATGAGACCCTGTACCAAATAAATAACTAAATAAATAAATTTTAAAAAGAAAAAAGGTGTCCTCTGAAGTTGACTTTAGTAAATAGTGAGTATATCATGAGTTATGTAACCTGAAGAAGTAACCCAACGTAAGAAAAACTTGATAAATGCTCTGTTAATAAGAATAGTATAGTTGTCAAATATCCATCAGACAACATAGAATTTCCTAAATTTGTTTAAGTTAACTAAAATATATTCCCAGGGAAATAGAATTGAACAAAATAGAGAAAAATATCCAAATACATTGTTATTTACTTGGTGTGAAGTCACTTTTGATATCTAATAAAAGAAGGAATCGTACAGTAAGCACCAGTCAATTTTTATTCAACAGCACATGAGAAAGAGGGTATATCTATTATACAGCACTGATTTCTTATGCAGGAAATGAAATGACACTTGATCTCCTTGTGCTGACTTCTGCATATTCTGTTCACTTCTATGGGGTGGCAGTTTATGCCCTAGGTCAGAAGAAGTCTGAAGAAGCCACTCTTTCTAAAGGAAAAAATCTAACTCTTAAAATTCTATGCTGCAGTACTGCTTACAGCACCCTTTTGATTTAGTCCAGGCCTCACTTTCAAGGCCTTTGAGGGGCCACGTCATCTGCCTTGGCCAGTTAATGGCAGATTGGCCTGAAGATTCCAGCAAATGTGGCTGGAGAACAAGCAGAGGGAAGCGGAATTTTGGAAACTTAGCAGGTTTGCCAAATTTTTTGAAGTCAAATACAAAAGAAAGCTAAAATTTAAAGGTACCTAACATTTATACTTGCTGAAAGGAATTTTTGCTTTTAGGCAATCAAGCATCAAAACCTTCTTTCATAATCTCTGCAGCACTAACAGAGGAAATTTTAAGCAAAGATATCTCATGATATAAAGATTAGTAATATCTATGGGGTTACCAGGAAACAGTTGGAATGTGAGGGTCAGAGCCAGGCAAGAACCAGATCCATTGTCTAATACCTGACTGAGGCTGAGATTCAAGAGATTCAAAAAATGAAAAATTCAGAAACAGAAGCAAGGTCTCAGTGCCCAGCCCTTGTGGCATGCATCCTCTTGAGAGGGATTTCAGAAGTCTAGAAATGTGTGTAGAGAAATAAGGCAAAACACAGCAGGTGATGCCAGCTGGAACCTTCTCTGTTTTATTCATGCCTCATTGGCAGACGGCTGGTTCCCAGGAGGTGGTTGAATCTCACAAGGTTCAGATGTTAGAGGAAACAAATAACTAATTGTGCTGAACCTCAGCTTGGATTCATTCTGGGGTGGACAAGCGTTTGTGTCTCCAGAGATTGCAATGAAGTGGAAACCACGCATTAGCCAACTTGGTGATCTGAATTGAACAGCATAATTGAATGGTTGCCAAGTCTGTGGGTGACTAGGTGGCCTGTGTAAGCCAGGACACTCCTGACAATTGTGAGCTGTGACCTACGCTTGAAAGGTAAAGCAAGGTCCCATTTTTGCCCTGGTAACACATTATATATCTCTCCAAACGTGTTTAAGTTTGGTTAGCTTCCATGTGTATTTTCATCTATAGTCTTCTACCTAGATGAGTAACAAGCTTGCTCCCTGCTGTGTCAAAGAACACTTCTTTTGTGTGTCTTAAAACTATCTATTTGATACATCAACTCCCCTCCACCCACCCTGCCCTTGTTCAATTCAGAGACCACAATTAAAACCGTTTCTCACTGTTTTCCTGTCTGCCAGATCGGAGGCTCAAGCAAACAGGTGGAGAGAGATTGATAAAATGGTTGGGTTTCATCTTCATGTAGTTTTCAAATCATGGTGGATATAAACACAATTTTATATTCCAGAAATGTGTGATTGTGGTGTAATTAATATGCTATAAGTTCTGAAGTGCTCATTCAATTCATTAGATTTTGGGAAGGTTTCCTGAAGGAAGTACTGCTTAGCTTGACTTTGAAAATGAAGTGAGATTGAAAAAGGTAGTTTGAATCCTTTGAATTGTATTTAACACTAAGTTATGATTTGAATATAAAGTGAAATAAATATAGAAGTTATAGCATTTGCAGAGAGTCTATATGAAGTCATATAGGAGGTAGTCAATGAGATTGGAAGCCACACATTTATGGGGATGAGCAAAACCATGAGAACAAATTAGGGAAACAATGTCCTTCATAATAACATCAACAAAAGAGCAACACTTGGGAATCAATCTACACTGACCTAAAAGATCTACATTGGAAACCGACCTGAAGTTCACTGGAACAGATTGGAACTTACAGGAATAGATGTGTCCACATTCAGTCACTTTAGCTTTGATAAACGGGCCAAACACATTCACTGAAAGAAAAATAGTCCCTTTAATAAATGCTGCTGGAAAAACTGGCTTTCCACATGCCAAAGACTAAAACCAGACCCATATCTCTCACCATGCACTAAACTAAAATTAAAATGGATCAAATATATAAATATTAAAACAGAAACACTAAATCTTCTGGGAAGGAGAATAGGTAGAACTTTTGAAGACATCTAAAAAATACTCAGTAAATAGCAGTCAAAGTGTGTTTATGAATGCTGACATTGGACCAGCCTAACTTGGCCTGACACTTGGCTCTACCACCTATGAGCAGTATGACCTTTGGGCAAATTTTCTTTACTGTTTACCATTTGACCATTTTAAAATGCAGACTCCAGCAACATTAGGCACATTCACGGTGTGGTGAACTATGACCACTACTTAGTTCCAGAAGTTCTTTTTTTTGGGGGGGGTGCAGAACCAGGGACTGAACTCCAACCCTTGCACTTGCTAGCAAGCACTTATTCTACTGAGCTGTCTCCCTGGCTCCAGGTCCAGAAACCTTTTATCAACCCAAAAGAGAACTCTGTACAGTAAGCCCTTATATCTTCCTTCTCACAAACTGGCAGCACTAATTTGCTTATGTCTATTTGGATTTGCTTATTCCCCACACTTCATACAAATAGAATCAGACAATGTGTGGCTTTTTGGCTTCTTTCCCTTAACATAGTATTTTCAAAGTTCATCTATGCTATAGACTTTTCAGTATTTCATTCCTCTTTATTGTTGAATAGTATTCCATTGTGTGGATGCTATTCATTTTATATCATTATGCTGGTGGATATATGGCTTATACTTTATATATATATATATATGTATATATATGATTTCCTCTTTTTATTTTATATATTTTATTTTTATTAATTTTAATAAGAAAAAAGATAAGATAGCAATGAAAGTTTCAAAACAGGTTAGTAGGATGATTACAGGCTTATAAATTTTGGCTCTTGTGAATAGTGCTGTATATAGAATTATGCACACGTTTTTGCTCAAAGATCTGTTTTCAATCTTTGGTGCATGTAACCTGGAGTAAAATTGTTTTCTCATTTAATAATTTTATATGTAACTATTTGAGAAACCATTAAATCACTTTTTACAGTGGTTGCACTATTTCACATTCCCACCAACAGTGCAAAAGCATTTTAACTTTTCTACCCTCATGCAAGCACTTATTATCTGGGATTTGTGTGCTTGTTTTTGTGTTCTTGTTTATAGTTAAAATAGTTGATGCTAGTGAATACAAAATGATAATTCACATAAGTTCTTAAAATTTGCATTCTTAGGCCTCTTTTCATGTGCTTGTTGGCCATCTTCTCTGGAGAAATATCCGTTCAAGTCTTTTCACCTATTTTTAATTAAGTTGTTGCTTTGTGGGTAACACTGAAGTGTTCTAGATACTAGACCTCTCTTAGATACATAAACTGAAAACCTATTCTTTGGATTTTTAACTCTCTTTATAATGTTCTTTGATGAACAAAACTTTTATTTTATTTTATGTACGCATTTGGTTGTGGCAGGGTCTCACTACGCAGCTCACGGTGATGCTCTCGCTTGCCGCCTCTCCAGTGCTGGGATCACAGGTGTGCACCACTATGCTGGGACTCTGGCCGGCTCAGCACAGCTGGGGGTAGGGCTGGCATGGCATGCAGTGCCAGGGATTGAACTGTGATCCCTGTGCTTGCCTAAACTTACCTTAGCAGGTGCTTTAGTCCTCTGAGCTATCTCACCGGCCCCCAAAATTTTAAATTTTGACAATGTCCAATTACATCTGCTTTGGTTCTGTTGTGTTTTGGTATCATAACTAAGGAATCACTGCCAAAGCCACAGTTTTGAAGATTTCCATGTTTTCTTTTAAGAGTTTTCTGACTTTAGTTTCTATATTTTAGTCTTCAACTTATTTGGGGTCCATTTTCCTATGTGGTATGATTGTGCATGGCACATTTTTTAACCTTCCTGTACTTCACTTCCTTATCTGGGAAATGAAGACAATCATACCACCTTGCCCATGCGATTGCATGAGTATTAACTAAATTAAAATGTATGAAATGCATAAAATGATGCACAGAATATTAATTTGGTAAATATTGAAAGTTTTATTTGGTAGTGATGATTATGGAATGTGTAAATATCCAACAGCATCATTATTTGGTATTGATGATTAGTGAACAATAGGAATAATTTGAGTAGGAGTTCATTAAGAAGACTGGTGGGGAAATAATCAATAAAATTTAGCCTTCTCAGTAAAATGTGTTTTAGGTAGGTTAAATCAATTTTGGTCACCTACACATTGTGTTTTTCTCTATTTCTTTTTTTTTTAATCACTGCAGTAATAGGAACATCAATTCTTAAAAAAAGGAGACTAAACTAATCAGAATATACCTGTGAGCTTGTGCCTTCTGATGAGCACAATTACAAAGAGATTATGAAACACCACATCAAAGATGATGGAGCAAGAAAGAAGAAATCTCAAAATGTCTAAGTATGGGCAACTGCCATCAAAGTTGAGGACAGAGGCAGACTTTCAAAGAGGCTGATAAGCTCCAGCTTCAGGGCCCTTCTGTTGCATGAACTCCTCCAGGAATTCAACTAAATTTGCAACTTATTTTGTATTCCATTTTTGCATTCGTGTGTTTAAAGGGAACCCCCTAATAAAGAAGACCCCAACATTACATGTATTTTAAGAACAATAAAACTATGATTGCCACTGACTGAGAATAAATGACTGAAAATAAGTGAGCTATAATTGTCACCAATCTAAAATATGCGGTAACTCAAGAATAGATGACTTCTTTCAGCCACTGAAAATGGCTGCGGCAAAGCTGGACTCAGGGGACAGAGTGGCTAAAAAAAGCTGGTGGTGGCACTCAATGGGGAATGAGGTCCATGAGCTACGAAGCTGAGAAAAGTTAAGATGCAATTCATTGAATGGCATACGCAGTTTTACACAATAATTGATAGCATCTAGATTTTGATTCAGATCTACTTGATTGCAAAATCAAACAGATATTTTTCTGAAGTATCAGTACAGTCAATTTTTTTTTATAAAGAGCCAGATAAAGTAAATATGTTAGCTTTCCAGGGTACATAAGTCTTTGTTGCAAGCTCTTTATTTTTTTTAATGAAGCTTTAAAATATGCAAAAATCATTTTCAACTTATGGGCCATGTGAAAACAAATCACAGACTACATGTAGCTTGTGTGGGTTATACAACTTGTCAATACCTATATCATGACTGAATTGCAAATCAGATGACATGAGTTAAGAGCTTGAGTTTAACAAACAATTCTTTAAAACCATAGGTAGCCAGCACTTTTAATTAACTTTGAAAACAATCTCTCTGGGCCAAGGGATAGTTCAGTGGCAAAAGCACCTGCCTGGCAAGTGAACAATACTGAGTTTGTCCCCAGTACCAAAAAAATAAATAAATAAATAAATAAATAAATAAATAAATAAATAAATAAATAAATAAATAAATCAAGTTAAAGTAGAAATGCAGCCAGGAAGATAGCTGAGCAGCATAAGTGTTCCCCTGGCAAGTACAAGGTCCTGAGTTCAATCTCTGATACAAAAAAATGTATATATATAAAGAAAAAGTCTCTCCTAATAACCAGATTTATCCTAACTTATCTCTCAATTTCTGAACATTTCACTCTTTCTCAAAGCAACAAAGCTAGAAGAATTTTTATTCACACAGTTTTAATATAGTAGTTCCTGTCAAGATAAATACCTATGTGCATACAAATACATACACACTTTCTTACCATAGTAGGTGCTCATAGCCACATAAAACTGGATATGTAATGAGGATCAAATAATGAAGTACGATGGAAAATACAGTCCATCTTTTATAATTTTTAAAATTTATTACAGTAAAACACACATTGCCTCTAGTCCCCCTCAAAGTAGTCCTTCTGCTTCAAAAACTTCTATCCCATTATTCTGTCCACTCAATGAAACAGTTTTGAAACATCTCTTTCATGCCTTTAGTTGCAATATCATGACTGCCCTGATGTCCAGAACTGATTCAAAAAATTTTCCTTTCATGGTCATTTTGACTTTGGGGACAGCCTGCACAGTGCCAGGACTGGTGAATAAAGCAGAGGGGCATACACTGCAACATTGTTATGGCCTTTCCTTCGAATGTCACTCAGCCGTGTCATGATGCACAATATATTTGATCATAATGTGTAAAGACACCCATGAAAGAGGACTGCTTCAGACAGTGGCAACAGATTAGGTGCGGTCAACATAAGGGAGAACATTTTGAGGTAAGTTCATAACAATGTTTTTACTATAGTAGTTTTATTCACTATATAACTGGATCATCCTTGTACAAAAGATCTTGACATATAATGATGTCACTATAACAAAAAAAAATAGAGGTTTTTCAAAGTTACAAATTCTAGGCCTGCTTCTTCTGCCAACCCACTATGTATTTAGCTTTATTCTACCTTTCAAGCGAACTATTAAATAAAAACAAAAAATAGCTGCCTGCTAGTTCCTAACAGCTCTATTTTCTTTAAGTTTTTAAAATAAAAAATAGTTGGTATGCATTATAGTACTTCTAAGGTTTTCCTACTCCCAACATAACTGTAACTGCTATGCTAGTATTGTGAACTTGAGTTTACCATCATGTATTAAAGAGGCAGTAACCATTCACTGAAAGTTGTTAAAAGGTGGCTAGTACATCTGTTCCTGGGCTGGCCAGATAGCTCAGTGGATTAAAGCACCTGCTTAGGCAGATGCAGGGACCGGGGCTCATCCCCTGGTTCCACATGCCATGCTGGCTGCACAAGTAGATTAAATCACCTGCTTAGGTAGAGCGCACTGGCTGGGTTCGATCCTCAGCACGCCATGCTGCCCAGCCCCTGGGGTAACAATCATTACATTCTTCATGGGGACTGGGTCTGTGTGCAGAACACATCTTAATTATTTTACATCCCCTTTCTCTCCTCTCCACCCTGTTTCCCTCCATCTCTGAGCTCTTCTATTTTGTAAAAGATGTATCCCATAGGGCTTTTAGAGTATACACAAAAATTAATATGTTTCAAAATCTTATTTGAGTTATTTACAGCTACAACTGACATATCAGATCTTTATTAAATTTATCTTATTTTCTGTTTTCATATTTCTTTACTTTTCCTTTTTTTGTGGCTTTTTTTAAATGGTGAGCTAGGTTTTTTTTCCCTTATTGCAGCATTTTGTATTTTGATTTTCAAGGAAGAATTCCTCTAGTTTAAGGACTATAAGACCAAAACACATGCACTAAACACAGAATGAACGTCTCCCTGATTTAACAAGTTTTGGACCTAAAGATAATTCATTTTAAGCATATATTCCCCATTCTTTGGCTTTTTGTTTCAGATAATTATTTTGAAAGAGGGTTCATATTTCTGAGTTCTAGCACATCCAAGATGTCTTTTTGTTATTTCACAAGTTAAAGATGACTAGGCTGGGTATAAAAGCAGTACATTACAACTCTGGTTCTCAGAAGTCAGTAGATAATACTCCATTTTCATCCAAATTTAAGCTCTCAGAGTAAAAGACAGAGAAGAGCCAGATTTTTGTTATATTTTTAGGTACTCTGTTTCTTTTACTTAGATGCTTATGAAAGTTTTTTTCTTATGGTTATGAATTAAAAATGTTGCCAGGATACATCATTGTGTGTGCCTTTGTTCATTGATTTGTCTGGAACACAATGATTTTTTTCAATCTGGGTCTTACTTCTGCTCATGAATTTTTTCCTGTTACATCTTCAATTATTGCTTTTATTCCATTTGTTTAAGCATTTTCTTCAGGAATAATAATTATCCATATATTAACTCTGTATTCCTTACCACTGACGTCTTTTGAACTGAATGGAGGAAGGCAAGCGGGGCCCTGAAATCCTGCGAGAGCTGAAAGTCCCTCGGCTCTGTCTATCAGATCTGCAAAGCAGCTGGCCCAAGGCCCAGTTTTTGACATGACCTCATCTAATGCACATCTCTTCTATTTAAATTCCATCTTGCTCCATAAACGCTGACTTCCTGATACTGTGAACTTGCAATATACAGAAACATCGACAGTCCCCACAACACCTGTTACCAGGTTTATTGTCTCACTGTTTTGGTCTCCAGCTCAACCTAAAGAACTTCACTTGTAAGAAATTTTCCTTCCAAAATGTTATGAGCCTCCATCAGTCCTCCCACTTAGAACCAAATCGAACTGACTCAGAGTTTTTCTCTGTAACTTCATTTCTCTGTGTTTAGAATATGATAGTACTCTCAACCTACTGAATCAATCCACATAGGTAAAAGCCCAACTTCCCAGGTTCTCGCCAGGTCAACTTCAAATTTCTGAGTCCAATGACAGACAGATTGGCAAGGATGAAATAGCTTCTATCGTCATTTCAAAGGTTTTCTATATCATGAGCACAAGTAAAGTTGCAGGCATGAAAACAGCAAGATAAAATAAGCCACAGAAAGAAATCTTAACCTTCATTTTTATAATTGCATAATTCTACCCAGTTTTGAAGTCAGGCTTATCATTTCTGTTATTTTGTGGGTTTTTTTTTTTAATGTCACTATAGGACATTTTGTTAGGAAAGTTGAGAAAGACTTCAAGGGGGACTGCTAGCCAGGCTCCATATTTAGCTGGAACTCCTATAGCTTCTTAATGAATAATTAAAATATGTCTGGGGCGGATATCCAGCAACTAAATCAGTACTGAAGATTACACACCCACAATGTGGAATCTGGATACTTAGACAAAAAAACAAAGCTTATTTCTTTTCAGGAGAGAAATAAAATTCCTACCAACTGACTAAGATTCCTAATAGAAATGATGACAAAGAATGATACTCCTAAAATAAAAGGCTTATGCAGATAGCTCAAATTTCTCTCTACCCAGACAGAATTAAGAGTACCATTCTGCAGTTTTAGGATTAATGTCACCGCATCAAGTCTTAGCTATAATGCAGGCAATAACGTTTTGTAAAACAGAACACCATGTGGCGGCCTTGCTAATCTTCTGGATGAGAGTCAGTTGGAAGTTGGCAACGCATAGCAGCGTGCCTTGGACTAAACGGAGTTCTTAACGTGACACTGCAGTTCTTAGGGCTACTAAAACTAATATGAGATAATGATCAAATCTAGTGTGGAATATGAGCAGCTATAAAGGAGTTGAATGGTAAGTACTGAAACCAAATGAAATTTTAAAAATTTGAAATAGCTTAAATAAAAAAGATCACAGGTAATTGAATAAAAAGATTATAGGTAATGGAAAATAGTCACAGTTACATATTTGACTATTTTCCATATGATGTCTGTATAAGTGAGGTATAGGTCAAACGGACCCATATCAGGGTCCATTTGAGATGGTCCATCCATCAAATAGCTGTTTTGCCATCATCTTTTAAAAGAACTTAGGTCAATCTTTAAAGAAAAATGGGTAGATGTTTCCTTCTAAGATTTTCAACTGTTTCTACCAAAAATAAAATGTTCCCTGATGAGAAAAATAAGTGTTTGATGTTTTGTATCCTAAATAAAGGAGGTTCAATCCTCTTCTGAGGTCGATGTGAAAGTTGAAACTTTTAAGTTCTTCACCTGTTAAATGAGCAGAAATTTAACAAAACAGAACTTGCCTTCAACATGTAAATGAAATACTTTCAACTTCAGTCTGATTTAACCTAACTTCCCAAATAGTAAGTATCAACAAGCAAAATAGGAACTGAGCATCTGAGCCTGTAATGAGATCAGGAGATGGACAAAATATTTTTAAAAGCAAAAGCTCAGTGCTCTGGCAACACATAACAGGGAAACATCTTGTTTGAACTAGTCTGCCCTATCTTTTTAGTAGGAAGGGCCCTGTTAATCCTTGGATAAAATTATTTTAGAACTGAAAGAGACTTCAGAGATTATCTAGTCCTGTCCTGTCACTTGAGGACACTTAGGCCCAGCAAGATTAAAAAGCTTGCTGGATTCACATGGTAAATTACTTGTAGAAGTGGAATTATAACCCAAATTCTCCTAATGCTCATTGTGATTTTTTTTTCCACTATACCAATTTCTACCTGCTTCCTCTCATGGGAATTCTAAGAGAGGCAGCATGACACAGGGGGAAAAGTGTTATAGCAACTCTTAAGTTTTAAATTCCAGTCTTCTCTCTCCAAGACTGAATGATAGAATCCCAGGGGACAACACTTTATTTAGCTCATCCTGCTACTCAGGCAAGAAACTTCTACATAAAAGCACTAAATGACCAAGTGGGTGGCCATGCTTTCGTGAATTCTCAGTGACAGGTGTCAGCATTAGCAAGCTTTCTGTTCCTGTAACAAACCCCTGAGATAATCAACTTATAAAGAGAAAAGGCTCACAGTTTTAGAGGTCGACCTATCACTTCAGAGCTTGTGTTGAGCCTCCAGAGCATGGCGACAGATAGAGAATATGGTGGAGAAAGCCTTCATTTCATAGCAGGCTGTGAAAGAGAAGAAAGGAAAGGGTCTTGGATTCCAACATCCTTCTAGGTCACACTCTGAATGACCAAAAGACCTCAAGCTAAGCCCCCCACCAAGGTCCCACCACCTCCCAAAGGCAATAAGCTCTTTGGACCAAACTTTTAACACATGAGACTGTGAGAGAGCACTTGCCTAAACCACTCCAATATTTCATCAACTCAGATAGAGCCAGTGTATTTGTGGGAAGCTTTCTTTGGAGATTGAAAATCTGTTTGCCTGAAACTTGCATTGTGACCTCCAATAAAATTGTTTTTATTTTTTCTACATAATAGCATTTTATTTAGTTCAGTAAATATTCATTCAAAGTCAATATTTGTTAGGTTCCATTCTACATTTTGGAGCTATAAACATTGCAGAATACAGAATCTAATCAGGATCTTTACTTATTATTATCATATCTGATGAAAGATACATGCAGTTGGCAGGCACATGTAAATACCCAAAGAATTTTAGACATTATTGTATTCCTCATCTTGGGCCCAAATGAAATCTCCATTCCTTTTAAGCATGTAACATAGGTCTCTACATCAGAGGCTGGCAGGCTTTCTGTAAAGCACCAGGGGGGAAATACTTTAGATTTTGCAATCCATCCAGTCTCTGTCACCACTCCTCAGCTCTGCATTTCCAGCATGAAAGCAGCCATAGAGAATATGTAAATGAGTGGGTATGGCTGTGTTCCAGAAAACTGGATTTATATAAACAAGCAGCTTGTTGGATTTGACCCACAGGCCATAGTTTGCCAATCTCTGTCCTAGATGCTTTACTATCCTCCTCACCATCCCCTTCAGCTTGTCAATAGCCTTTTACAATGTGTCACTGAAAACTAAATACATTACTCTAAAGATGGCAGGACCAGTATAAAATATAATCAAGTTGTTAACACTTTGAATGGGATATACACCAATTGCTTAAGATGGTTATGTTTAAGAAGGGTACTTGTATTAATATATTATTAGCTTAAAATGTGCTTTGAGGACTACTTTCTCAATGAATTTTATTTACTGCATCCCAAGCCCTCCTTTCCCTAAACAGCTCTCAAAGTTCATTTTTTTTTTTTTTTTTTTTTTTTTTTTTTTGTGGAACCGGGAATTGAACTCAGGCCCTTGCGCTTGCCAGGGAAGCACTTATCCCACTGAGCCATCTCCCCAGCCCGCTCTCAAAGTTCTGAGAGAAAGATTTAAATCTACTACTTCCCTGCACACACAAAAGAGCAAGAAATCAAAGAATCCCACCCTAGGAAAATAAACAAACTTTTTATAAAATTTTGCATGTAAGTGACTTAAGGAGACCCTGTCTCAAAACAAAGAGAGGAAGAAGTGGAGAAAGAGTAAAAAGAGGGAAGAAGGGGAACTGGAGAAGAGTACCCCTCTGCCCAGCTAAAGAGCTAGGCTCTTTCTGGGTGGACAATGACATCCATCCCACCAGTTGGCAAATTCTGCCCAGGAATATATAATTTTCACCTGGTAGTGTTGTGCTTCACTTTTAGATACAAATAATCAAGGGTCCTAGACATTTCAAATAAATCTCCAAGGGACCAACACAAACAAGAAGTAGAAACATTACAAGAAATTTTAAAAGAAAATTTCTTCACCCCAAAAAAAAAAAAAGGAAATATAACTGATATCTTCAAAAAGATTTTTAAAGGTATGCTAATGGCATTTTAATTGGGATTGCATTAAATCTGTACAACAATTTTGGGAGTACGGACATTTTCACAATGTTAGTTCTTCCTATCCAGGAGCAAGGAATATCTTTTTTTTTTTTTTTTTGCGGAACTATGGATTGAACTCAAACCCTTGTGCTTGCCAGGGAAGCACTTATTCTACTGAGCCATCTCACCAGCCCTCTTTGCATTTTCTGAAATCCACTTTGATATATATTTTCATAGTACTATTATTTTCACTATATAAGTCTTTTACTTCCTTTGTGAGATTGATTCCTAAGTGTAACATTTTGCGAAGTGTTATTGTGAAAGGCAGGGTTTTTCTAATTTCCCTCTTGGTGCCTTCATTGTTTGTATGTAGAAATGCTACTGATTTTTGAGTGTTGCTCTGTATCCTGCTATGTTACTGAATTTGGTTATTAAATCTATTTAGTCTCTTAGTGGAGTTTTTTGGTTCTTCTCTGGAGAGTATCATTTCTGAAAATAATCATGCTTTCACTTGTTCCTTTCCAATCGTTATTCAATTTGTTTCATTCTCTTGTCTAATGACTCTAGCTAATGTTTCCAGGGCTATATTGAACAGAAGTGGTGACAGTGGGCATCCTAGGTGTTCTGGTACCACGTTGGATTACTACATAAGATTACTTGAACACAAGCACTGTGTCACCTGGGCAGTTGCCAGTCCAATAGTTTAAATGGCTAGTAAGTGACTATTGGATACACTGGATGAAAGAATGACTCATGAGCAGGATAGAACTGGCTGACATAAAATTCCATGGTGTTACTGAGAATAACACACAATTAAAAATTACTAATTATTTCTGGAATTTTCAATTTAATATTCTGAGACTTTGCAACTCTGGGTAACCGAAACTGTGAAAAGTAATATAAAGGGGAGTACTGTATTCAGAAACTATGAAACTATTATTTGTCCTTAAAAATAGGATGAAAAGAAACAGAAAGTTGGAAGATAATGTTAAAGAAGTCACATAGAAATGAGAACAAAAAGCAAAAGTGAGAGTATCAGTACAAAAGATTTAACATTTACTTAATAGGAATTTCTAAGTGAAAGAACAGACCAAATAGAAATGACATTATCAAGAATAATAAAGGCAAATAATAAAGATCTAGTCAAGTTCCTAGACCTGAAAGAAATCGTATTCCAGGATGAAGTGTTCATGAGAATACAGTGCAAAGGCCCAGCAGACTAAGCACCCGCCTAGGCAAATGCAGTCTCCAGCACATGCTGTGCCAGCCCCACCCCATGTGCGTTGCCAGCCCCCAAGTCTGGGAGTGGCGGTGCCCGCCTGTAATCCCAGCACTGGGGAAGCTGGAAACAGGAGAATCACTATGAGTCAGAGTTGCATAATGAGGCCCTGTATCAAATACATTAAAAGAAAAATGCAGTGCAATGTACACAGCTCTTGACCACAATAAACAGGAAACCATAGGTCAGGCTTTTCATGATATTTTTCTCAAAAATTAAGAAGTTCTCAGATTTAGGAAATCCTAAGCCTGGTCCAGGGGACTGCTTGTTACAACTCAGGCTCCCTTCTACCCCTGGACTGGTAGAAACGTAGCTTTCCTATTTTCAGGAGGATCACCCTTCCCCTAATTCTCTGCATGTAAATATTTATGCTCTCTGTCTGCATTCCACCTTGACAACCATTCTTATCAGAGAATTGGCATAATATCAGAAACCATGAAAACAATAACTAACATGTGATATATATCTGTCTTGTCAAATCCTTTCAAAAATGTAATATAAACAAGTAAACAAGTAACTGGGAATAGAAGGATATCATAAATTTAGTTTAGCACATTACAGGTCTGCTCTTTACAGGAATCCTCTTACTGCTCTGTGAAGTAGACACTCTCAACTACTGTTACACAAAGTTCAGAAAGGTTTCAGTCTCTTGCCCTGGGACACACCGAAAGGAAATGTGATAGCTGGAGTCACATCTATTCAAGCCCTCTGACCCAAATCCCACATTCTTTCTTCCATTGTACAGAGTTACGTGTACAATGAATGCTGTCTTACACACACACACACACACACACACACACACACATGCAAATTTAACTTTGCAATTTTAAAAATAATCTCTGAAATTAATCATTAGTAATCACATACCACAAAGTAACCCCTGAATTATTACACAAGACTCCATAGTGCAGAGAAACAACTACAAGATGCCAGGACCTGGATCTAAAGGAGATAACAAATGGAAGCAGAAACTCAATGACTTGATTGGACATAAGTCATAATTCTGTCTCAAGTTTTACCAAATCACATAGCCTTCCTGAACTTACTGGTCTCTGTCTCCAAAATGAAAAGTCTGGATTTACTCCCTCAGAAGACACTTAGTTCCCTTCCAAAGGTAATGTTTTATCTGAAAATTCAGGATTCTATTTTATGAAGAGATTAATATTTTTAAAATTTTATTCTCATTGGCAATCAAAAACAGAATAAGCAAGAGCCTTCTTTGCCTGTCAAAGTAGCAAAGATTTTTAAACTTCTAATATATGAAATAATATATAAGGGCTGGGGTGATAGCTCGATGGTCTAAGCACGCCCCTGGCAAGTGCAAGGACCTGGGTCTGATCTCTGGTATTTCATGCTGTACTGACCCCATGCTGAGCCAGCCACTGAAGCCAAGTAGGGTGGCACATGCCTGTACTCCCAGCGCCAGGAAGGCCAAGACAGGAGGATCTCTGCAAGTCCAGGCTGCATAGTGAGACCCTGTACCAAATAAATAAAATATTCTTTAAAGTATCCAAGAATAGTTGTTTACTGGAAAATTAAAAAGAGGTGCAGAAATAAATATTATGTACGATGATCCTACCAACTGAAAATAACTCTCATTAATATTTTAATACATATACCTTAAAAGCAGTATCTTTTGGATTAATAACCAATTTACTTCCCAAAACATATTGCAAATACCTTTTTATGTGTTTGTATCATAATTAACTTGAGTAGTTCCTTGTAATGAACATTGTGTGTTCCTACTTTGTTATTATGCAGTACAGACGTGAACATCCATGTACATAGTACATGCCCAACTGGGAATGTCAGCTGACTTCCTAGAAGTAGAATTTCTTTTACACACCTATCAAAGGCTTGTGGTGATTTTGCCAAAATAAAATACATTGCACTCTCTCCTTCCAGGTCTGTTTCTTATATCTTCACTAACTCTAAGCATAATCATTTTAATTTTGTCCAAACTGATACCTATGCCAGTTTAACTTTGAGTTCTTTGTTTACCTATGGGTTAAATTTTTTCAAACATGGCTACTAAGCATTTTTAATTATTTACTTTTTATGATTATTATATTATTTGCTTATTTTTCTTTTGAGATATTTGTCCCTGGTGAGGTGAAAATCATTATTCATCTTGGAATTTTTCAGGTACGGAAAAGTTGAAGGAAAATAAGTTTTGTGGCCTGAGGTTACAAAAGACTCAAGTGAGATGTCATTAGAAACCACAAACTTAAAATAGCTGCCCCTGAGACAGGTATGGTGGCACTTGCCTATAATGTTAGCCCTTAGAAAGCCGAGGCAGGAGGATGGAAAATTCAAGGCCACTCTGTGCTATATAATGAGATCCAGCAACAAAAAACCAGAAACAAATAAATACATACATAGTAAGACCTGGAATAAATAAATAAATAGCTACCCTAGACACAAAACCCTGTGGAGATGTACAGACTCACATTTATTAGGTGTCTAAACATGACACTCAGAATTTATACAATTAAACAGAATTTAAATAACCTGAGCAAGTATCAAATTAGTCCAGATGTTATTTCATGGCATTTTCCCATCTCTCTTAAAGAGTCTAAGTAAACATAGAATTTTATCCACCATATCCCAACTTACAATAGGTACCCACTCTCTACATTCATTTATACCTCAACCCCCTTTGCAGGTCATCCAAACAAATCAAGAATGAGTAAAAGTCAATTCTAGTCTTCAGTTACTACTGCATACAAGAAATGTTCTGTGCCACAAACTATGCTTATCTCACTTCTTACAAATACTACCACAGAAATCCTAGGGATATTAAAGACAAATGATCCTTAGCCAAAAAAGAAATAATAATAATAATTGCCAACGTGTTTTCAGATTCTTAAACCCCACTTGTAAGATCACACTGTTGGACACGGTGGTGCACACCTGTAATCCCCGCACTTGGGAGGCTGAGGGAGGAGGACGTTGGGAGTCCAAAGCCAGCATGGGATACAGAGCTCAAGACCAGCCTGAACTACATAACAAGATCCCATCTCAAAAAGACAAAAATACCAAAAAAAAAAAAAAAAAAAAAGAAAGATAAAAAGAAAACTAAGATAAAACATACCCTTCGGGGCTGGCATCTTTATTCTTCTAAGTACAAGGAAATTTTTGCACTTGCAGATAATGGGAGGAAATTTTATGTCTGCTTCTTGCTCTAAGAACATCTTTCCAAAGTCCATCTAGTTGGAAGGCAAGCTGTACGATGGCCTTCAAGACCAAACTATTACTTCTTTAAACAACCTCAAGTCCACATTTCTCAAGCCAGGATGGACCCAATACCCAGGGAAACATGGAAAGCAGAGGTAGCAAATATCAGTAGCTCTGTATGACCTTTTTTGCCTGAACGTCCAGGGTAAGGTCATCTGCATGGAAGATTCTACAAGTTGTAGCTATCCATTGGAGAATTTTCATATCCCAGTGGTATTTCAGCCACAACAGAAGCTACACTGGTTAAAAAATAGTCTAATCTTTTTAATCCATCCAAAACTAAAGTCCATCATAGTTGTGCTCAGCAGTCAGAGCTTCAAGCCAATGAAGACTTTAGAGTAGGTTGTCAACTATCAAAGAAGTAATTATACAAAACTAAAACAAATCATCCCCCTACTCAGTGGACAAGCCAGAAATAGCCCAGCATCTATCTGGTAGATAGGTGGTAGGGTAGTTTAGGATTAGCACAGCATAAATACAGCATCATTCTAATTGCCAGTCGTTGAATGTTCCAGTAGGAAAAGCTCCCTCTTGTTGCCTGAGCTTTCTTATAGATGGGTGCAGGCTGTGACAGGCCTCCTGTAGCTCTAAGGAGCTTGTGTGTGTGGCATGAGTCTGCTTTCAGATGAACAGCTGTACATAGGGAATCAATCTTGGGTAGGTACCCATACTAGGTCCTGAGATCCGAGAAGTGGACATCTAAGCACTGACATCCTGGTAGCAGCAGTTAACAGTACCCTTCTCTCATCTTTTTGCTGCACTCCTCAACCAGCAATAGCAGCTCTATCCATGCCAAAAGCCTCCACATTCATTACAACATTCCTAAAACATGAAAAGGTCCACAGGCAGGAAATTTCCTTGGCCTACAGGTGAGCATGACATGTTTCCATCTTCTCACTTAAGAAACACTAATAAATTTCACTACTTGATTGTTTTAGATTCTGTAATAAAATCATAGCCAAAATTTAAAATGCAAACAAATATTCTGAGAAAAATATTTCAAGCAAATATGAGAGACATACTTCATGTGAGAAATTGTCATTTGAAAAACTGGTAAGAAAAGAGCAAAATTCAATCCCCAGTACTTCAAAAAAAAAAAAAAAAGAAGAAAGAAAGAAAAGAACAAAGCCATAAAAACAATTAACCAAGGGAAATTATAGCCACTACAAAACACATGCATGTACACACACACACACACACACACACCACTGACCATCAAAAAATGACATTTCATTCAAAATAAACATATTTCATTTTCATTTGGCTTCACAGCAAAATGATTTTAATGATACATTTAAAAGTCTCCGAAGTATTTCAATGGTGTGGAGCAATACTACAAGAGCTCCTGAAGTCCCCCAGAACAGCCAGAATGTAGAAACGGTTGGCTCTTTGAGAAGGTCTTAGTAACTGGAGCAACACCTAGAGACCTCGAGCAATCTCTCCACCTCACATCTTCAGCCACTTCCTTGATACCAGCCAATCAGCACATCGGTGAATGCCCCATCTCTCTGCCTAGGGTGTTCTCATGAGAAACAGATCAAAGGGAATATTGGAGTTCAGGCAGCTCTTACCTGAAAACACATTGGCCTTTTCATAATGTAATTTAGAGTATAGTGTAAATCAAATGGATAAGGGATGGAACTGTGTCCATCTGATGTGAAACCCGGCTCCCACATTTTTATAACTTCAGAACAGGAATTAGTCATTAAATATCAATAAGAACTCTTGGACTAGAGCAGAAGGTCCATTAGGAAATTTGTCCCTCTCTTTTGGACTGCCAGCCAATACACTCTCAGACTGGTTAGCTTAATTAAACCCCAGTAGCTGATCTCTGATCCCTAGAAGCAAGGAAAGAGCACTAAAGTACAGAACATATCTCGAGAAGGGATTCAGACTCTAGATAGAGTAACTAACCAAGAATTAGAAAGAAATGCTCTTCTAAGCAGGAATCACAGAATTTTAGTGTTGGAGAAGACCTAAGAGGCTTCATTAGGGCCAAAGTGCCTACATAACGCATTAATGGGCTCTACATTTCAAATGGGAATGCTCTTCTTTTTGGAAGTGCACTCCTTATAGCTGTTGAAAGCTTTCTTCCATACCCAGAGCTGAAATCTTCCTCCTGGTAAGTTTAACCTCAGACCTAGGTGGTTTTATATATAAATCAGTCCTACTTGCTTCCTTCTAATATTGGATCTGAAAATAATTCAGTGAAATAGACAGGTGTATGAATGGGATCCAGAGAACCAGACTCAGCTTTGTAGAGTCCCAGCTTACTCATCCTTTTTTGCTTCTCTCTGAGATTCTATCTTCTAATCAAAAGTTAGTCTTTCTGTTCTGGTTTCTCTTCAGATCATATAAATCTTTCACCTTCTACAAAAATCAATCTTTTATCTGTACTCGGTAGTTCTCAAACTTTAATGTACTTCAGAACTACTTATAGAGCTTGAGAAAACCTTCCATCCCAAAGATGTGGGTTCCATAGCTGTGTAGTATAATTTCTATAGCTTAAAGTTTCCAATTCACGAAGTCCAGAGTAAAGCTCAGGAATTCTAAATTCATAGGCAATTCTGATGCAGCTGACACACTTTGAGAGTCATACTTTGAGAACTAGCATTCTAGGTAAAAGGTCAAAAAACTGTCAAGGGCCAGATAGTAAACAGCTTAGACTCTGCAAGACACTTAGTTTCTGTTGCAACTATTTACCTCTGATGTTGCAGTATGAAACCAGACAAAGACAGCATGTAGATGATGGATATGGCTGTGTTCCAGTCAGTTTTCTTACACAACCAGGCCATAGGTCACCCTGTAATCTGTCATTTGCCCTTGTCACTCAGAGTCTTTCTCTCAGCTCTCCCCTTTACCATCAGGTTTTTTTCAACCAGCGAGCACTTACTGTCTCTGCTTTGGGACTTCTCATGTATTCTTCAGCCCCTTTAACCTGGGTTGTATACTCCTGTTCAACTGAAATTGATCGAGCATTCACCAGAGATATCCTGTGAGGAACTGCAATCTTTTTCTTGCCTACCATCTTCCTTTGCAATGAGTATGTTACCTGTTCTTCCACCTTTTTAAGCACATTTATTCCAGTAGCTTCTATTGATACTGTCATCTGATGGCTCCTCATCAGGCTTGTTTTTCACTTTCTGCTGCTCTTTCTTTTTCTGCTGTTTCCAAGGTTTCCATTTTGCTGAGCAGGGCCAGCTTCACAGGAGTGAGATCAGTGCAGTTGTATGCTTATAAAAGCCCCTAACTGGGGTTTAATATTTTGCAGTTACTATCTTCAAATTCCTCATTTCATCTTTGAATTTGTTTTGTATGCAAAGTCCAAATGAGACAAGGAAGCACAATCTAAGCTTGAAGCCTCAATGCATGTTCATTCTGCCTCCTCCGAGTGCCCCAAGATGGGTTTCTGGGGCCCACTTATGCTCGGTGGCATCTCAGGTCCTGCCAGCCACTTTACCCCTTACCATCACCTCCATGTCTGCTGCCACTGTGAAGATGAGGGACAGGAACACATTCTACCTGCTCCAGATAGCAGCACTACTGCCTGCATGGCAGTGACCACTGGGGCTGAGTGCTGACCCATAAACTTATCAGTCACCCTATTCTTGTAATAAGCTTACTGTGACACAGAGAGAACTTTAAAGATTACCTGTACGCATGAATTGGAGCCGAGGAAATACATGTCTTGATTTCACCGGCCCTCACCCTTACTCAGGAAATACATGTGACAGAGGGGAAAAACAAAGCAGTCTTTAGGCCCAGGCAAACAAGCACCTTCTCTTTGGGGGAAGAATGTCCATGAGAGTCTGTATATGCTTCCTAAGTATTGCTTAGCCAGTGAAATCTCCTGTGGCTGACCCGCGGAAAAGGGGTGCCAATCCCCTCTTTCTTCCTGCAACCTCTCTGAGTTTGACATGAATTTGTCCCTCCTGTCCAGTTAAAGAAACCCTCCAGGTATAGCTATGAAATATAAATTTTTATTTCAGTGATTCCACATGGAAGTTAAATATCTCAATACTTTCACTTAAAATTGGCATTGCTGAAAGAAGCAAGTCATGAAATACCACTTATCATGAGATCTAATTTACACTATGGATCCAGAGTAGACAAAACTACAGAAAAACAGTTGGCTGCCCAAGGTTTGGAAAAGAACTAATTAGGACTGCTAATGGCAAAAAGGGTATTTCTTTCTGGCCTGATGAAAATGTCCAAAAAGTACATTATGAAGATACTTTCACAACTCTATGAAAGTACCAAAAAATGAGCTGAGCACTTTAAATGGTTAAATTTATTATATGTAAATTATGTCAATGAAACTTTAAAATGAGCATTGCCCAATATAAAAATGAATGATAAGATCCATGCTGATAATTTGAAGTTTTAATTTGACCTTTCCTGGAATTACATTAAATATCAAATAAAAGCCAGTGTTGGCAAGAAAGGAACCATATAATAGAGAAAGTATATATCTGTATTATTTTGTATGTATTTACTACAGGGTCTACAGAGTCTCACTACATAGATTGGACTCATAGTGATCCTCCTATTTTCAGCTTCCCAAGCGTTTGGATTACAGGCACATACCACGACACCTAGTCTCAAATGCAGTCTCAGCGTGCCCAAGGGGCAGCGGCAGGGCCAGACCATTGGTGGTGTCAGGAATCAAACCCTGGCCTCTACATTCTGTGTAAGCAGGTTCTTTAGTCTGCTGAGCTATCTAGCTGACCTTGTAACTTTATTTCTAACTTTATTTTAAAATGTTTTAAAATATTTTATTCATTTATTTATTTGGTACAAGGTCTCACTACACAGCTCAGACTCACAGTGATTCCCTGTGTCAGCCTCCCCAGTACTGGGATGACAGGCATGTACCACCACACCAGTTTTGGTGGCTGGTGTATCATGCAATACCAGGGACTGAACCCGAGTCCTTGTGCTTGCCAGGCAAGTGCTTAGACAGCGGAGCTATCTCCCCGGCTCAATTTTAAATTTTATTAGTACTGTAACAGCCAGAATATGTTGCCCATAGGAGACTGAATTAAAAGGAATTACAGAACTTTTATTAATGAGCCAGTGACCTATCTACTCCCCTCTTTATCTGGGAAGACACAAAGGCCCAGTTCTTTGTTCCTTACCTGCTTTTATAGTTTCTTTGTTTCTATGGCAACCAGGCAGGAATGCAGGGCCCCCTATATCCTACAGGTACAGGGTCACTGCAGGAATGTGATGCCCCTATATCCTATAGGTGCGAAGTCTTGGACACACGGATTCATGACTAAGCATGGGCAAATAGTCCGTATCTCATTGCCCTAAATGCATCCTATCTCCTCCTTATCTCCTATATGTTTGTGAAGTTTCTGATGGGACATGGGAAGGAGTGAGGAATGGGGTAATTTAGGCAAGGCTGCTTCTATATAAATACTTCAGGCAGGATTAATTGAACTCTGCCTCAGTATCTTTTACTTCTAAAAGTGAACAGGGTAGTATGCTAAATACCATCCCTTATAGTGCATGAAGTTGACATTCATCTTAGAAAATAGATACATATATTAAAATACCTTGCTTGTTTTTTATAACCCTTCCCCTCCCCACCTTCCTCCCTCCCACTATCTCTGGATTCCATGTCCTTGTTTATTATTATTATCATTATTATTTTAGTTCATTATTGGGACATGTAATCTTTACACTCATTGTAGGTATATAGTACACGTACACAATCCATCTTAAACCTTTTTATGTTCCTTTGAACTCCCTTCTTCCCCTCACTCTCAGTCTCTTGGACTCCGTCACATGGCCAGAAAATCTTTTTATCATTTTTCATTTTGTTTATTTGTGTTTTTCATTACTCAAATCAAAGGAACAATGTAATATTTGAGCCTGTATGTCTGATTTATCCCACTTAGCACTATGTTCTCTGTGGGCATCCACTTTCCAATAAATGTCCCAAAGTAATCCTTCCTCATAGCTGAATAGCACTCCATTGTACAGAGAGAACACCTTTTCTTTCTCTGGTCCTCTGTTAATGGACATCTAGGCAGCTTCCAATAATTAGTTACGATGACTTATGCTGCTATAAACATTAGAATGCCTGAGTTGCTATAACATAAAGTCTTAAGTCTTTTGGGAAGATATCTAGAAGGAAATTACCTAGGTCAAATGAAATTTCTATTTTCAGTTCTTTAAGAAATCTCCATAGTGATTTTCACAATGGTTGTACCTGTCTACATGTCCACCAACAGTGTAGAAGGGTCCCTTTTGTACCACAGCCATGCTAGCATTTGTCATTACTGGTTTCCTGATGATTGTTGTTCTTTCTGGTATAAGATGAAATTTAATTTCCCATTCTGTAGGTGTTTCCTATTCTGCTAATTGCTTCCTTTTCTGTGTAGTTTTTAAAATTTATACATTCTCATTGCTGATTCTTGCTATTTCTCATGCAATCAGAATTCTGTTCAGAAAGTTCTGGTATGTACCGATGACTTCAAGAGTTTTACCCATTTTCTTCTTAGGTAGACTGTTTTAATCCTTATATCTTTGATCCAGTCTGATTTTAGTTTAGTATGTGGTGACAGATAGATGTCTAGAGTCTACCCTCTGCATATGAATAGCTAGTTTTCCCACTACCCTTTGCTCAAGAGATTAGTTTTCCTCTGACATGTGTTTTCTTGCCCCTTTGTCAAAGAATAAAAATACTGAATGTGTCTGTTGGCACCCTGTGTTCAGTTCCATTGATCAACATGTTTATTTTTGTGCCAATACCATGCATTTTTATCACTTGAAGCTTTGAAATCAGGTATTGCAGTGCCTGTTTTGCTTTTATTGATCAGGAATAGGTCTCTTCTGGTTTCATATTAATCTTGTTTTCTCTAGTTTTATGAGGAATGCTGTATTTTAATTGAGATTGTATTAAATCTATGTATCAGATTTGAAAATATGACCATTTTAGCAATATAGGTTCTGACTATCTAGGAACAGGAACATTTTTCCATCTTCCAATGTCCCCTTCAATCTCCTTTTTCAGATAACTATAGTTTTCATTTCCTTGGTTAGTTTAATTCCTAGGTATTTAATTTTTCTTGAATACTATTGTGAATTGTATTTTTTCCTAATTTCTCTCTCAAGGAGTTCATTATTGGTGTACAGAAATGCTGTTGAGGGGCAGGGAGATGGCTCAGTGGAATAAGCACTTCCCAGGCAAATGCAAGGGCCTGACTTCAATCCCGGTTTTACCAAAAAGAAAGAAAGAGAGAGAGAGAGAGAGAGAGAGAGAGAGAGAGAGAGAGAGAGAGAGAGAGAGAAAGAAAGAAAGAAAGAAAATCTCTGTCAGTGAATCTGATGATAGCACATCAAAGAATAAAAGAGATGCTGCTGACAAACCTAAAGGTTTTGCTAGAGGTCTGGAACCTGAATGAATAATTGGTGCCACAGATAGTAGTGTAGACTTGATGTTTCTCAGGAAATGGAAAGATTCAGATAAGGCTGACTTGGTGCTGGCAAAAGAGGCAAATATGAAATGTCCTCAAATCGTCACTGCTTCTTATGAAGAGAGACTACCTTGGCATTCTTGTCCAGAAGATGAAGCTTCAATAGCTTATATTTTTAAGGTCATTTTTATAATATATATGCACATATATACACACAACGTATACATGGAATCCTTATACAGTCATACAAATTGTAATAACAACAAAATAAAAAGTCAAAACTTTAGTGTATTATTTGCTTTTTAAAAATATCCAAACTAGATTCACACTTTATCTATCTAATGTGTCATTCTTAACATGAAGGATTCTGACTGATGCATAGTTTTCTCTATACCACTTCAACAAACCCTAAGTTCCATCTGCGGTTATCACTCTAAGTAGAAATTATTTAAAATATGTTTTGGTGTCCAGTTACTTGAAATGAACTTTCCATTTTTAACAGTTCCATTAAAGTTTATCCTGTGGTAGAAAGGCTCTTTAATTTGTTAGTCTGCGTTAAATTGATAAAATACACTCTTACTCCTGTACAAACATCCGACAATATAATTAAATCATTGTTACTTGAAATGCTTTACACAGTGGAAGGGTTGCACTGCAGTGCGCTTACAGCTTCTGTGTCATCACCTGAAATGTGCCTGATGATTTGTCCTTAGATTATCAATGTTTCTTGAATACTGTAGTCCAAAAATCTTTATAAATGAACTTCATGATGTCTAACTCATCCTTGAACCTTGCAGTATCTTTTGTAAACCTTTCTATCAATCCTTGTCCCACTCGAAACCCCATGTTTTCCAGCTCAGTAATACATCGCCCATTTTCCACCTCCCCCTGCTCCACGGATTTGTACACTGCTGACACCATCTCATTGTGGAGAAGCAAAAACAACACCTGGTCCACCATTTCTGCTCTTCTTCCCAGTCTGGATGTCATCTGTCCCTAGGCCGCCCAGTGGTTCCAGCCAGGCCAGCACCTCGGTGATTAGGTGGGAGCCGCATTTCCTCACTCCGCAGTTCTGTCCACCGTGGCTAAGAGACAAAAAATTGGACTGGGCCTCCTGAAGACCATGTCTGAGTCAACTGGAACCTAGGGGAAGACCACCCTGGGGCACTCAAGTCCTAGGGCCCAACTTACAGTATATATGAAATATGGGTCTTGCTTTTGATTTACTAGTGTGAAAAAAACATTCTAATGAAAAATCAAGTTTAATATATCAGTTTTGAAAGCAGTATTTGGAAGAGTTGCTGGGTTTTGTTTGTTTTGTGTTACAGTACTGGTTACTTTGGACAAAAGCTTTTGTAGTCGCTTCCTTTATCAGAAAAGAGCATTTGGTAGCTTGATACATTTCCTCTGCTTCTCTAAATGTTGAGGGGAATTGTCTGTAGTCCACATCAGAACTCATGTGTTAGCTCATGTGCTTAAGGACCATTCTGAGTTTTTGTTTGTGTGTGCATAAATAAAATTCTTATGTGAGTAGTTTTTGCTTTGTTTTTAAACATTCATCAAAACAAAAACTATGGGTGATAACATCATGTTTGAGATACCATCATTCTGAGCAACTTAAGAAATCACTTCCAGTTAAATAGAAAGTTTTCCTGAAGCCATAACCCTTTAAGTTAAATAGGTGGCTTTGTGGTCAATTGGACAGTTTAAAAGTAGATATTTTCAAAGCAGCCATATTAGATTTACATTTGTCTTTAGTCACAAAAATGCAGTTTACTGCCAAAATTCCTCCTCAAAAAAGTCTTATCTAGCTGGGCATGGTGGTGCATGTCTACAATCCCTGCACTTAAGGGGCTGAATCAGGAGGATCTTGGGAGTTCAAGACCAGCCTGGGCTACAGAGTGAGTGCAAGGCCAGCTTGAACTGCATAGCAAGACCCTGTTTCAAAAAAAAGAGAAAAACTCTTATCTCTACCAACAACTTCCCCATTCAAAAAAGTCAAGACTTGGTTTGTTTGAATCCACAGGGAACATTAAAAATTCCTCTAGATTTATTACTTCACAGCAAGTTGAAATCTGCACTCAAACGTCAGGATTCATATGTGTCTTAAGACTTGGCTTATGGAAACCTACTGAGTGGCTAGAGGTGTCCACAATTTAGGACCTAGAATAAATGACTGGACAAACTTGTAATCTAAACTATGGACCTGCATGTTTTTTCTTGACCCCAACTTGTTCACTACGTGTAGGTGCAATCTTTTCAGTATTTGGATTACTGTTTTCAGCAGAAGCCAGGAAAACAACTTTGTAGTAGTCAGAATGTTATCCTAATTTTTTTTTTTTCTGTATTTTAGGGAAGGCTCTACAGAGTGTTCAGGGTCTCAGTATTAGACCAGACTCATAGTGACTAGTGATTCTCCTGTTTATAGCCTCCCAAGTGCTGGGATTACAGAGGTGCACCACCACACCCAGTCTCAATTATTGTCTCAGCATGCCCTGAGGGCGGGGATGGCATGGCAGGCCGGGGAACTCAAACCCCCAGCCCCTTATCCTAATGTATATTGTTTACTTTATTGTACATAATGGTTGAGCAATGGTCAATAAATATTTTTATGTTCCTTGAAAAATAAATATAAAATGCAAATTTACTATTAGTGTTTGTCAGTTCATTGAAAAGGAAGGTTTGTGATAATAGCAATTGGAGAACTTTTTATACCCATATCCTGTACTCCTAGTAACTGCTTTGAAGATGACAATATGCAATGTATTAAGTATTATAAAATAAAATAGTGCCAAGCAATAGGAGAAAAAGAAAAACTAAAACATTTATTATTAGCAGTATGGTAGACCAAATACCCAAATGGTAGCACAGTAGATTAAGTAACCAAACTATCTCTATTAAAAAAAATTTAAAACATGAATACTAAAATTGAAAGATAAAAATAATTATTCTAGGGGGCTGGGGAGAGTAAAATAAGCACTTCCCTGGCAAGTGCAAGAGTTTAATCCCTGGTCAAAAAAAATAAAAAATTATTCTTTCCTAGCTTAGTCTTGAAATGCCAAGAAAAGATTCCCAAGCCAAAAAAAAAGAAAAATCAATGAAGGCACAAGTTCAGAGCAGAACAGGATACTAAAAGGAACATTCACTATGAGAATATTTGCACAAGTAGTTTAATCTGAGTTTAAGCTTTCACAACTTCCTGGAGATTGCCTAATGTGGGAAATCCAATAGACAAATCTGCCCGTAAAGTTTAAATTTCCACAGGCTATCTTCCCATGATAAGAACAAGGCCAAAGCAAACTGACTTCAACTTTCAAAGAACTTATGGAGACATTTTCATTTTATAGCTCTTCAAGAGAAACAATAACAAAATTTAAATCTTCCCCAGTCCTTATGTGAGTTTGCACACAAAATTAGCACTATTTGATAGGTTTATCATTATTATTATTATTATTATGTATTTTAGTACAGGGACTACAAAAATTGTTTAAATGAAAGAGACTAGTTGAAAATTCTATCTTCTGAGACCCCAGGGGCCTGATATAAACAAAAACAAATCTTCTATAAAGGCACTACCTCCATTACAGTCTCATATACTTACCCATACACAGTCTTACAGCACAAGTCATGGTCAAAATTCAAAAACATACAATAAGAAAATTCCAAATGAAACAATGGATGCCAGAATCAGAGATGTAAGAGTCAGAGCTAAATCAGAGATGTTACTATTGGAAAACCAGATATAGGCCACAAACTAAGAGCATTTACTAGTTTTAGCAAATAGCAGATTTGAGAATTAGATTAGATTTGAAAATATTAGCAAATCTATTTTAAAAGAACAAAAGAAAATATAGAAATTTAAAAATGCATAATCATTGAAATTAAAATCTTAATTGAGAAATTTAAGAACAGTGTATATGCAATAGAAAAGGGAATCAATTACCTGTAAGGCAGATCTGAAGAAATTATCCACAGTGGCATACACTTGGACAAACAGAAAGGGAAAAATGCAGGGTGGTGTATGGGGATTAAAAACATGGAATGTGAGTAAAACTCTAGTATGCGTTATTTCTAGTTTTAGAATAATCTTATAACCTTATAAAACCAAAATAACTTTATAATTTTTAAAGAAAGTGAATCAGATTTAAAGTTTCCTCATAGAAATCTCCAGGTTCAGATGACTTCAACAGCAAGTTATCCCAAACACTCAAGAAAAATGTAACTTCAAATTTATGAAAACAGTTCCAAAAAAGTAAAAGAAGAAATAATTTATATTTAATTTTCTCATTTGATAATAGTGTAGCCTTGATTCTAAAACCTGGTAAGGACATAAGAAAAACTTAGGCCAGTCTGAATTGAGAACACAGATTTAATAATTCTAAGTTGTATACTCCTATATTGATAACATGTTACAATCCATATACAAAGAAGATAAACTATCCCTACAAAGTCAGTTTTGGGTTAGGAATCTAATATTAGCTTAACAGTAGCAAATGAATATTCTTTTTTTTTTCTGTATTTTGAGGAAAGGTCTACAGGGTATTCAGGGTCTCACTACTAGATCGGACTCATAGTGATCAACCTGTTTACAGCCTCCCAAGAGCTGGGATTACAGGCATGCACCACCATGCCCAATCTCAATTGCCTTTTCAGCACACCCTGGGGGCAGGGCCAGCATGGCAGGCCCGGGGGGAAAGGGTGGGGAGTGTCAAACCCAGCCCCTGCGCCTGCTTACGGGTGCTTTAATCCACTGAGCTATTTATCTGGCCCTAAATATTCTTGATAAAGGAGAAAAAAATCATTTGAATTCATGAAAAAAATTAAAAATCCTTTTATAATTTAATAAAAAGAACTTTTAGCATTTTTGTTGTTGTTGCTTTTTAAGATTGGGTCTTATTATATAAGCCTTGAACTCACTATAGCCTCCATCATAGTGATCCGCCTGTTTACAGCCTCCCAGTGCTGCGATTGCAGGCGTGCACCACCACTCCCAGCCTAGCTCCTACCTAGTCCTCTAGGTTTAGAATAACAACAAACATAACCCTATGGGAGTCATCACACTTGTCGCTAAACTTTGAAAGCTTTACCTTTTACATGGGGAATAAGACAGAACAATATCCCCACTTTAACAAAGTATTATACTGGAAAATCCATGGAAGTCATGAAAAGAAATAAGTGATATAACAGCTGGAAAAGAAAACAGGTCTGTCACTGTGGACACAGAGTAGAATTCAAAACACAACTAAATAGTTAGAATTAAAAAGAAAATTCTGCTGTTCTACAAGATGTAGCATCAATTTACGAATCAGCTGCATTTCCACTACAGAAAAAAATAATTAAAACATGTATTGCATTTTGAGAAATACTCTTTTCAATAGCCTCATAAAGAAATTGAACAAAAGACATATAAGTCTTCCACAAAGAAAATCACCACAAAAGTTATAAAGAACATAGAAGACAAACAAAATGAAAAATATATTCATTGAACTGGAAGACAAAGTATCACAAAATGTCCATTTCCCCAAAATTAATGAATTAATGCAATAAAATTCCAAATAAAATCCTAGCAAATTTTTCATTGACTTTAACAAGTAGATTCTAAAGTCTAGATGAAGAAATGAGGGGCCAAGATTAGGCAATACATTCCCACAATACAAGGGAGTTGGTTTTACCTTGTATCAAAATTTTGTATGCAGCTGAGATAATTTTTATGTACTATTCATGTAATGAAAAATTAAACAAAGAAATAAATTGTAAAGTCTAGAAACTGGTCCATTCATATTGTGACCTTGTGACCCACCTATACATCCCCTACATTGCAAATCGGTGGGAAAAGAAAGGTTTTGAATTAAATCGTGTGGTAATATTTCATTACGTCTATTGCTATAGCTTGAATGTTTGTTCCTGTCCACCTCATGCTGAAAATTGTCATTTTAATAGCAAGTGATCAGCCCATGAGGATCTACCATCGTGAATGAATTAATACCCAGAAATTTTTAGTACAGAAGTTTGTTCCTTATTAAAAGTTTATATATATTTTTTTCTTTTTTTTTTTCAGCTCACTTTTATGCTTTTCTCTTGTTTCTCTTTTTTGCCCTTACACATGTTGTGACACAGCTAGGAACTGATGAGATGCTGGCCCTGGTTCTTGGGTTTGCCTGATGTAGAGCCACTAAGGCTCTAATTCATACAAACTACTTGGTTTGTGGTATTTTATTATGGCAGCATGAAACAAATGAAGATATTTATTTTTAAATGAAAATAATGTAATTTTATCTCATATTACATACAAAATCAATTCCAGGTGGGTTAAAAATCTAACTATGGAAGATAGAACTATAACATTGCAGAAGAAAATGTAGACAAACATACTGAACACTTTCAGGGAAAAAATTCTTTTTTTTGGCCAGCTCAGCCCACCCTGAGGGTAGCACTGGCGCAGTATGTGATGCAGGAGATCAAACTGTGGTCCCCTGTGCCTGCCTAAGCTCATCTAAGCAGGCACTTTAGACCACTGTGCTATCTCACTGGACCCCTCCAAAACAAATTCTTAATGAGACACAATTGTCAAAAGAAAGTATTTGATGAATTTGTATTAAAATTATGTGTTCGTTGCTATAAAAATGATGAAAACAGAATGGGAGGAGATATTTGGACTAATTATGAGTTAATATCCAGAATATATAAAGAACTGCTCAGAACCAAGAAGAAAACCCAAAAGAAATGTAAGCAAACAATTTGAATTAAGCACTTCAGAGAAGACAGATGATATGAAAAATGTTTTGTCCCATTACTAATTAGAAAAAGTACATAATAAAATGAAAAAGTGGAGACCGGGTTTGGTGGCACATGCCTGTAATCCCAGCTCTTGGGAGACTGTAAACAGATGGATCACTACAAGTCCAATCTAGTAGTAAGACCCTGAACTCCCTGTAGATCCTTCCCTAATATACAAAATAATAATAATGATAATTAGCTTTAATACTTAAAAAAAGAAAATGTATGCCACATTCACTGATTAGAATAACTGTACTCTCTGATAATATCAAACATAGGCATCAATATGAAACCATAAGAATTATTACACATTGATATTGGGGTCATAATATAGTGCACTTTGGAAAGCAATATATTTGAAGTGGTCCATACATATTACCAGGAGAGTCATTCCTGGATGGACAGAGAGAGAGAGAGAGAGACTTCATATGATTTATATCATAAAGAACCTCTCAAATAGTTGTAATAGGATTTGTATATTAAAATATTCCTTACATTATCACTTATAGTGAAGAAAAATGGAAAATCCCAAATGTTTGTCATGAACACTAAGTTATAATACTTACCTAATGGAACACTTGAAAGCAATTTTATATTTTATACAATATAAAATTCAATGACATGCCAAAAAAAAAGGTAACTAATATTATGTGAAAAAAACAAATCACAGGAAAATGCATCTAGTATGAGTTAGATAAAAATAATACAAAATTATCCACTATACTGGAAGTTGTTTAAATATACAATCCAACATGGTAACATTAAAAGGAAAACCAAAGATTAAAAATAAAAATCAAGGTTATATTAAGTGAAAAGATTTAGGCTGTCGATCATATTATTTTTAAGGAAGTAAGAAAGAGGATAAGATGAGAAAAAGAATGCAGGGACCTTCAAAATATTGTAGTGCTCTTCATCTCAAGCAGCATTATAAGTATAGAGATGTTGATTTATAGAGTGTACTTATTTGTTGTAACTTACATAAAATTTATACATTTTTGTATATACCCATCAGTTAAAAAATAGGAAAGATTATGTAGTGACATGTGAAAATGTAGCATACATGGTTTAACTCATTCCAAGTAATACAATATACTAATGTGAGAACACTAATGTAAAACATAATTCTTCAATTATATCAGTTAAGAATTAAAGAGAAAATTCTGTCTCAAAAACCATGAATGTAACTATTTGTAAACGGACACAAAGCAAGGACAAATACAAGACACTTGATTTTTTACTTTAATTTTTCTTTTTTCTTTTTATTTCCATTAATGTGGTCATAACTCTGTGCCAAAAATAATGTGACACAATTAAGGCAAAAAAGTGATGCTCTGAACAGGTCTTCTGATAGAGCTGCTTGGATTGTAGGCCAAAAACCCATGTGCCGCTATTCCCTTGCTAGTAGTCTCTGAACTACAAACAAAGTATCAAAAGGGGAAAAACAGTCACTTTCTTGATTACTACACTCTAGTGAACCTTGTTTTATATTAACAACCAATACATACCTCACCAGCCCCTTCATATTTCCTTTCAACGTAATCCTGAAGGCCGCAGGAATACTGTAGATGGCTGCTAAAAAAACTGTCACAAAATCTTTCCTAAGGCCAACTCTGCAACCTAATGACTTCATTTGGCAAAATACTAATATTAGACCTATGGAAAAGAAAGGTTGTGGCCAGCTTATTCTTTGCTACTAAGAGACTAAGAAAAGGAAATATGATTTAAATGAACTGCCTCAAGTTGCATTCGCCTTGCAACCGAAATTGTCCTTAGTATTCTGCATTGAAGCATCATGGATAATTCAAAGTCAGTAAAGACAAATAATTTGATCATTTAAATAATAATCTAAATGTTTCCAAAAGAAATATAGAAATGATAATTGAGAAACATTAGTACTTACAGTTACAGTTGCTCAAATATCTAAATTTGCAAAGGAATAGAAAAGGAAGTACAAATTATTGATTGTGCTAAAGTGAATTTAAATTACAACTGAAGTGTTCAGACCATCAAACTTAGAAAAAAAAAAATCAATGCTGCTATGTTGAAGTTAAGAATAAATTAAGGCATGTAAAAGTCTGGAATAACAATATGCTATAAAAATTACTGATATAAAAATATGCCATTTAGCAAATTTGATACTACAGAGGCACAAAATTCTACATAGAGTCTGGAAGCGACCATGTGAACATAAGGAGGTAGCTGGGGTGATGCCAACATGGTTAATTCAGAAAGAAACTCAGATTTATAACGGGTTAGGTTTAATTTCTGTTTTCAAGATAAATTACATGCCAGAAATCTATATGCTTTGAATTTTTCTACTTACATTTAAAGGTAGAAGCTGGACAATATGAAAATGTATTTTCAGTAAATATCTTCTTTCAGAACACCTCAGTTCACACACATGTATGTCTGTGTGCGTGCGCACACACACCCCTTCGAAGCTGACTTTCGATAATGAACAATTCTAAGTTATCAACTCTAACATATAGGTTAAAATGTCATTATTTCAAAACTAGTTTTATAATTTTGGTTTAGAAAAATGTCCAATGAACTTTAAAGAAATTTATTTATGAAAAGTTGGAAAAGAAGCCCAAGTTGATTGACAGTTTGGAGTTTGTGTTTCCACCATCTGATCATAGCCAAAATGCAAATGTGATTAAGTTCTGAGAGACAGGAATCTGAGAAATGTCTGCAGCTTATTAGAATCTTCTCTCCAAGTCCTATACTGCTAGGGCATCAAGGGTGACCTTTTAGTTTACTGCCTTAGGAGCCCATAGGGTAGGTAAGTAAAAAAATATTTATCTAAATTTCAAGGCACCAAATCCAATCAATTGATGGAGTTGTTATTGAAAGGTAGAATTCTAAATTTATGCCTGGGATCAATAGGAGAAAGAACTAGCATGGCTTGTCTGCAGCAGCACATGGGGGGAAGATGGTGCCATAGGCGGCATATCTGTGCCCTAAGCAAATTTTGCAATCACCAGCATCATTAGGAGATAAAACACAGTACATGTGCACATACAAACCACTAAAAGTACAGTTCTCCACATCTATGAGAGTTGCATAAATATAAATCCACTTTGTATAATCATTCAACAAAGATATTCAACAGATCATTCAAAAACCCATTTTGTGTCTGTTAAACAAACAGAATCATACTTATATGTATCACACATTGTTCTGGATACCTGAAGATGCAGGATAAGAATTGGTTCAAATTCTGACAAATTTATAATCAAAATTCGAAGATTCAAAGTCATCAATGTACACTATGCCTAGTGAGTGGCAGTTAAAATATTAAGTAGACCTGTAGAAACAACTCCTAAGAGAGTTTACAGAATTTCCCTATAGAAGAGATAATGCTTTTGGTCTTGAAGGAAGGTATCTGTCACTTGGGGAGATTGGTAAAGGCCATTCATCAATCAGTCAACAAATGGGGTCTTTTACTTTTGCCAGGACCTATACAAGTTAAGTGTGGCATAGAAGCTTAGGAACAGGTGTTGTGATTTTAAGAGATAATAGCAGGAAGTTATCTTATAAACTGAAGAATACCTACATAAGTCACCATCTTAAGAGCCCTGATTCCATATAAATTGTAAAAATTAAGGGCAGTGGGCATATCCACCCAAACCTCACAGATGAAAAAACTGGCTGTCCTAGTTTTTCTTTGACTATCATTGAACTGTGAAACAATTAAGTAGTCTGCATTCTGATGAAATAAGGATCCTTCCAAGGAGAGACAGGACTTGAGCTCTGGCTCACCAGAATGCAACCACCAGAGGAAGAGACACTGGGTGTAAAAGAAGAAAAAAATCAGTTAAAATTTTTACCTAATTGCTAAGGGTCAAACATGAGCTCACTTTTATCTGTCTCATGGTAGCTACATTTGCAGCCTTTTGAGATAATAGTCTTGGATAGAAAAGTAGCAGCTTATTTAGAATCAGAAATAGTTGATTTTTCTAACCTTACCACCTCCTACATTTCTAGGTTTTCTCTATTCCCTCTGTTTCTGTTCTCAAACCAACTAATTCTGGCCTGGTTTCATATCATTCTTGGAAGACATTGCTTAAAGCAGCAAGTAAAAGCCAAAACACACTAACACTTTGGCTTCTTGCAACTACTTCCCCTGTAGCACTCAACAACAAATGATCTTGTGTTCCCTGAACACAAAAGAAAATCTTTCACTGGAAAAACTGTTTACACTGGGACTACACTAACACCTGCAACTCCATCTATCTAAAAATTTCAATCCAGTCCTCTTTCAAAATCAGCACTAACACTTAGACAGTAAAATGCTATCTGAACCAGAACAGAGTTGGGTACTAGAGCCATCCACATATAGTCAAGTGACTTTTGACAAGGTCACCCAAAGTCTCTTCACCTGTATTGAAATGACTGGGTATTCTATAGGAGAGCTGGGAGGCAGGTGGGGCCTTTGTTTCTACCTCACATGATACATTAAAAACTCAATTTGAGATGGGTCACAGGCTTCATTGTAAAGGTAAAACAATAAAAAAGAAAAATCTTTATGTCGTGCTTTGGGGGCTTTGTAAGGTGAACAATATAGTACAGGACGTGTTTTATAATAGCATTTTATAATGAATCATCCAAGAATCACATACTACAAGTGCAGGAAATCTATCCACATACTAAATACTAACAGATCCAGGTGAGGGCCTAGAGCTAATAACAATGCCTCCCACCAGTCCAACTAGAGGCTTAGAGCCCACAACAAAGTTCCATGCAGCCCTGATTCATGGATATGTACTTTAAAGGACAAAAGGTCAATGGTAGAAAGTAGGAAGTCTAAGCCACTGGGATGAAGGATCTGTGCTAGCAAGCTGAGGGATCTCAACTGAAGCTAGGAAGCAACAAGGTAAGCACCAACACTTTCCCAAAAGTACCACAGCTGTCCTCAGCAATAGTGAGGTCCCAATCTTCTCCAGCAATGAGGAAATTTGAGTTCCCAGGAGGGAAGCCAATGCGACAAACTTCATGAGGCTGAGCAGTGCACCATCTTCCCCTCTGGAATCAGGAATCAGTGCTCCAGATGAGGACCTAAGCTTCTCCAAAGTTCATTAGGAAAGCCAGCATGACAAGGTCCTCCAGCAGAACAGCCCAAGAGAACTAGCAGCTTCCAACAGCTTCCCCAAACAGCATCTTTAACAGTGTTTAGCAGTTTCTCCTGTTCTGCCTTTATACTGCTGACAACAATCCTCAGGTGGGCCTCCCACACCCAACACCATGCTAGTTTAATTCAGCTGTGTATAGTAAGTTTACCACCTGTTAGAAATCCACTACACATTATAACCTGGCAGTAGAGAGAAAATGTAAAGGATAGAATGATCATTTGAGAAAAACAGTAAGTTGTACTAACTTAAACTGTAAAATATTTGTTCATCAAAAGACACCATCAAAGGGCTGAGGAGATAGCTCAGCAGACTAAGCACCTGCTTAGGCAAGCACAGGAACCAACGTTAGATCCCTGACACCACATGCCGGCCTTGCCCCCTGAGTGCGCTGAGCCAGCAACTGAGACTGGGTGTGGTGGCACACGTCTGTAATCCTGGCACTGTGCACTGCGGAGGCTGAAAACAGAAGGATATCTATGAGTTTGAGCTGTGTAGTCACACACACACACACACACACACACACACACACGACACCAAAATGAAAATAAATAGCAAACCACATTGGGAAAATAGTATAAGTCTCTTGTGTCTGGAACATATAAATAAAGTATATAATTAGATCATAAAGATAAACCCAAATTTTTAAATTAGTGAGACAGCTCACTAAAGAAATATAAATAGCAAACAAGTCCTTATAAAGGTTCTTGATATCAGTTGTAATCAGGTAAATACGAAGGAAAGCATAACGCACAAACATCATTATAAACTTGAAAATTTAATACTGCCAAGTGTGGAAGAGGAAATGCAGTGACCCAAATTTTCATTTGTTGCTGGCGTGATTGTAAAATGGTACACCTGCTATGGAAAACTAGTAGTTTCTTAAAACATTAGACATATAACTGATGTAATTCTACTCTTCAGCAATTCTACTCTTTCTTTTGCAAAAGAAATAAAGACATGTGTTATGGTTTGTGTCTGCTTGTCCTCATAAAGCCTCATGCAGTCATGGGGAAGACTTTTGGAGTTTGTTATTAACTCATGATCCACAGTGATAATGGGTGTGAGTGCTGCTGGGATTATGAGCGTGAGTGCTATGCCCAGCCTGGGGCGTATAGCCTGAGTACAACTTAAAGGAGACAGAGCTGCTCTCTGTTGCCATCGTCGCTGCTATTGCTCGCATTTACTCTTGCTGTTTTGCTGTTCTTCACTGCCATGAACTGCTGCCCTCTGCCATGTACCACTCTGCCTTGGAGCCAGTGGAGTATGGAGTGAAACCTCCAGTACCTGTGAACTAAATAATAAAGGAACTTTCCTTCCTTTATTTTGAGTGGAAGGTATTTTGTCCTAGCAATAAGAGAAGAGTAATGGAGACAATATGTGCTTGTATAAGTCCTTACATAAGAATGTTAAGCACTTTATTTATTTATTTATTTATTTATTTATTTATTTATTTATTTTGGTACTGGGGATTGAATTCAGGACCCTGCACTTGCCAGGCAGGTGTTTATGCTATTGAGCTGTCTCCCCAGCTCCACATCTTTATTTATAATGAGTAAAACCTGGAAGGAGCATCTAGATGTATATCCTCAAGGGGATGGAATTTTTAAAACTTCAATATATTCAAAGAATGAAACATGATTCAGCAATAGCAGAGAAAGAACTATGATACACACAATAAATATATTTCAAAATTATGCTCAGTGAAATACACAAAATACAAAAGAGTACATATAGTATGATTCCATTTAAAAGAGAGTTTGGAATAGATTAAACTAACCTCTGTCACAGAAAGCAAAATATTAGTTTTGAGTAATAAGTATGGAGATTAGGAAAGACCAGGTGGGAATATTCTGGGCTGACAAAAATATTCTGGCTTCTTTTCTAGTCATCAAAGTGAATTTAAAAGAGCCGGGCATGGTGGCGCATGCCTGTAATCCCAGCACTTGGGAGGCTGAGGCAGGAGGATTGTTGTGAGTTCGAGACCAGCCTGAGCCACAAAGTGAGCTTAAGGCCAGCCTGAACGGCATAGTGAGACCCTGTCTCAAAAAGACAAAAAAAAAAAAAAAAAAAAAAAAAAAAAAAAAAAAAAAAAAAAAAACAAAGTGAATTTAAAGAGCTGAGCATTTCACTGTACATAAATCATATATCAATTTCTGAAAGGTTAATAAATGTGTTAGTAAAGCTTTAGATGTCAGGTGGTACTATCCTTAGTATAATTCACAACAAATGTAAACTTCTCCTGAAAGTCTGGCTCTGCACTGACTTTTGACATATATAGAGCTTGATTTAACTTGTTCTTCAATGATCCTCTTGCATATAGGTTTAAGGTGTGGTCACCATGCTCATCTGAAATTTCACATCAAATCTTGGGGTAGGAGAATAACATTTCAAAAGATACTGTGAAAATAGGGTAGGATTAATCTGGGGACACTACAAGAAGAGTAAGAGCTTTAGCACGCTTCCATGGGACAGAGGTGCAGAGCTAACTGGCCAGGTACAAAACCATGATAAGGTGATTATCAGGGAATGATACTGAATCCTCTGTGTACAGATGTAAAGGGGAAACCAAGTGGCCATATTTTTTCAACTAACCATCAATTATCCAATTCAGTGACAAACTTTTCCATTTTGTCTACAGAGAAATCAGTTCTCAATTTAATCTTGGCTGGATAAAGACACCTAGCTTGTCTTTCACAAAATACCTTCCAAAGAAGGAAACACAATTGACTTTCACTTAAATGCTTTGTCTTCTAGGTACATTAAGTCATTGATACAGCCTCAAGTTGGTTTTGCTCCAAAAATAACCAATTTGGCCCATAATCCTGACAGCAGCTGGCACAAATTGAGATCACTATCATCTTTTGAAGTCTTTGAGCATACCTGTAAATGGATGAAAAGGTTTCAGCAGATGAAGTCAATAACTTCATTTTTAATGTGTTTATTCAATGCTGAGGCAAGAGTTACTGGATTTTAGAGACATTTGGAATAAGAATAGAAGTTTGGTGTACTTTGGTCACAAGAACACACTGTAACTTCTCAAACATAGAAATATTACTAATTCTTTAGAGAACAAAAATGAAACATCTTGATGATGTTAGGTTGATGGTCTACTTATTTACAAATGGATGGGTCTTGTGGAATCAGATTCTGGACCACAGTGTGAGTGAGACCACCCAGACCCTGCTGGATCCTCACTCAAGCCAGTGCCCAGGCCTGGTGTGTGAATGGAACTTCCTCCATCAAGAGGCCCAATGTGGAGCCCTGAGGCTGAACTCCCTGTAGAAAGGCTAGAGGCAAGACCCACCCAGCTGATCCAGCATGTACATGGAAAAAATATTAGCTATGGAAGAACAAACTTAAATAGCATTTTGTTCGACATTAGAAAAAAAAAGAAAGTGAGTAAGATACTAGATTTATTTATTCAAAGGACTGGAAAAAAAATCTGTCCTCATTGAATTTTATACATAGAAAATGTAACTCTGAAAATTAAAAGTAAAAATATTTTTGTTACACTAACTTGAAATATTATAATACCTCCAGATGTAGCATATAGAATATAACAAAGACCATAACCCAGAAGGCAAGAGAAGCTGCTGTATGGTTCTGGATAAAGAATAAAGAGCTCTCAAAATGGCAGTTATGCAGGACTATGTAAAATATAATTATATTATTACTATGTAGTTCATCTGACCCACACGGTTCAATGGCTGAGTGCTCTTATGTTTTTCTTACAATCTTCTTCACTTGTAGACGCCTCCATTCACATTATTTTAACCACCACAACTTTACTGAAAGGTTTCAGTCTCACAGCTGTAATTTTTAGTCTTTTTTCAAGCCCAGATCTACTGAATGCTAGACACACTTACCCTTCATGTCTCAGAGCTTGAACCAGTACCACCTCTCCCAGCTTCCACACCAGCCCTCAATGGCACCATGGGGAAGAAAGACTCCCACATCTAAAGCTCTGTTGTATTTTTCTTCCTTCTTCATTGCCATCCTATCAGTCCTCAAGTCCTAGTATATCTTTTGTGTTCTCTCCTCCATGTTGTCTTTGTCTCACCCAGTCCACTAACATCTCTCAGACCACTGCAATAGACTCCTACTACTTTCTGTGTTTAACCTCACCTCTATTCTCCACAGGAAGGTAAAAGTATCTACTTCAAAATGAAAACTAAACATGTTTTCTGGTTAGAATACTCTAATGCCTTTTGTTTCTCCTGAAAAAGAATGAAAGGGAAGGAAGGAAGGAAGGAAGGAAGGAAGGAAGGAAGGAAGGAAGGAAGGAGGGAGGGAAGGAAGGAAGGAAGGAAGGAAGGAAGGAAGGAAGGAAGGAAGGAAGGAAGGAAGGAAGGAAGGAAGGAAAGAAGGAAGGAAGGAAGGAAGGAAGAAAGAAGAAAAAGAGAGAAAGAAGGAAAGAGAAAGAAAAAAGAAGAAAGAAAGAAGAAGGAAGAAAAAAGAAGGAAGAAAGAAAAAAGAAAAAGAGAAAGAAGGAAAGAGAAAAAAGAAAGAAGAAGGAAGGAAGGAGGGAAGGAAGGAAGGAAGGAAAGAAAACACTAGTGTCAGGTCCGCAGCTTTCTTTCAAGGCTCATTTCAACCATGTCTACCTTGCTTTCCATATACAACCTGCTAATCACCAGTGTTTTACTGAAGGCCACCTCAGGCCTTTGCACATGCTCTTTCCTTGCCTCTTTGTATAACTTACTCATATTCACTCTCCTGATTTCATTTCAAACATCACTTTTTTTTTTCTTTTCAAACAAACCACCCCTACATATATTTACATTTGTTCAAATTCCACCCAGGTATACATATTCAACTTTTTAAACTTTGCTTTAACAGAATTATCATATATGTTCATTTTATGAATGTCTGAATCCCTTCAGGGTCCACAGTGACAAAAGTCATGCCTCTTTGGGTGACTACCAATAAATGACATAGAGTATGTTTCAGTCTACTTCCTAAAGGCTCAAACAGCAGCTGAGGAATTAATGAAATAAATTTCAAAATTTTTATCTTTTTTGTCTCAGTCCCACCACTGCTACCCAGAATCTTTTTTTTTTTAAACAGAGTACAACCCAAAAAATCACACTGGAAGTATACAAATTTCTTTAAAATCACCAAGCAAGAAAAGCAACATTGAACTTTCATACTGATTTTACACAACTTCTATACAGTACCTTGACTTAAATACAATAGGAAAAATTAAGACTCTTCTCCCCTATTTTTGGTAAACTATATGGTAAGCTTACATGACTTATTACTCTGGATTTTGCCTGGGAGTGGCATTTTTAATATTTTATTTAAAAGAGGGTAGGTTTGGCACTTTTACATTGGTGTAACCAATGTTAATATTTCTCAGGATCTTAGGAAGATTTATATTTTTTTACACCTGATACAGTACTATACCCACCTAAGGTATGCCTCTATGTATTGGCTATCATAGTGTTTCAAAAGTGAGGTATTATTCTGTGGGGATTTAAAGTTCAACCTATCAATACTTGATGGAAAGTGCCTGTTCTATGCTATTTTAATATGTTTGATATTCAGACAGTGAGGTTAAGTCAACTGCCTAGGTTATAGCTTAATAATATAATTAAGGTTCTCTTCTGGAAGGTTAACAACTTAAGTTTGGAGATTTAAAAAAAAATTAGAGAAAAAGAAGGGCTGCAAGGACAGACAACATTTTCGCCCTAGCCTTTCAAGGTCAGTGAGGATTCAGGACATAGGAAAACCTATACTGTAACATCCTGTAACTCAGTTGTGTACCAAATTTTCCGATCAAGGAGACTATGGGGCCATTGAGGAAAGTTATCAGTGATGTAGAATGTGCCTCAGGATGGTCACATGGAGAGAAAACATTCTCTCAGGCTTTCACAGAGAGCAAATTGGTCAAGCAATGGCCATGACTCATCCGCATGGCTGACACTGACAAAAGATCTACAAACTACCATACAGGGTTTCAGGGTAAATCCTGAGGGAATCTGACTGACTTTGTCACATACAAAAGTTACATTTCTTGTTGTATAGGTCTTGCTTTATCTTGGTCTTAACCATCCAGCAGAAAGTATAATAACAAGATATATAAAGTAAAGCCATATTAATATACTGAGCTATAAAAGGCTCAAGTCAACAACTTCTGGCATTGCCAGTCCTACAGATAATCCACTACTATTATGGACTACTGAACTATATTGGATTATTTTGCTGAATTCATTCACCTACAATATTTAAATGGCAATGGAATACCCATCTCTGACAAAACTAAGCAAAAAAGGGGGATATAAATGAAGGACCATTTTGTGTCTGTACATACAGATAGTTAGGATAGATTTATAGATACTTTCTCTTAATTCAGTGAGATGAAATATTTCTACAATAGTGTTTGAACAGGATATCACATCTTCATTTTGTACTATGAATAACCATAATACAACAAATAGTATAAAGACAACAAATGTATTTCAATGTATTAATTATTGAAACTGTCCTACCAATTGGTTTTGAAACCATCTCATTGCTATTTGTTTCTGATGATGTCAGTGAAGTCCCTCAGGGTTTACCTTGTAATCCTGTACCTTATTCTGTAGATCCTTTGTCTGTGTCATCCATGTGGATGAGTCACAGCCAATGCTTGACCAGTTTGTTTCTCAATAAAACTAATTAAAAATAAAATAAAAAACAACAAAAGTGAGGTATTTCTTTAATTATGTACAGCCCAAAAATGTTGGTGATTTGTATGGATCACAAGTGCAACACTCCTTAATTCTTTCTGCTCCTTGTCACAATTGTTAAAGAACCAAGTATGTACTGCACGAAAACATGATGACCTTTTCCTCTTAGTTTAAATAAACTCCAAGGTAACTGGATTGCTAAAGCACCTTTCTGTTTGCCTGATATCTACTGTAGCAATAATTTTTTTACAACCTTGGACTATTGTATATTGTATCACTGTTAAAAAAAAAGAAATAAATACAGTACAAATTAGAATTAAAACAAAAAATTACAAGTGATACAGAATTTCACTTAAAATAATATGAATTTCACAGTATATATAGTATATATATAATATATATATATATCTTGCTGTAATATATAGTGTTATCTTCCTACCAGTTATTCATATTGCCAGATATATGCATGTAAAATTGAAAGAAGAATAAAGAAAGAAATATATAAGAACTTAAGAGAGCAAACTGGTCAAGCAATGGACATGACTCATCTACATGGCTGACACTGACAAAGGATCTACACAGTAAGGGACAGGTTTTCAGGATAAATCCTGAGGGGACTTGACTGACCTCATCAGATACAAAAGTCACATTTTTTGTTATATAGGTCGTGCTTTATCTAGGTCTTAACCATCCAGCAGAAAAGTATAAAAAAGAGGTATATAAGGCCATAATAATAAGCTGAGCTGTAAATGGCTCTAGTCAACAACTTCTTCAGATAACCCACTATTATTGTGGACTACTGGACTGTGTTAAATTGTTTCACTGAATTCAAGCACGTATAATAATTGAATAACAATATAATACCCATCTCTGACAGGACTAAACAAAAAAAAAGAGGGATAAAAAGGAAGAACCATTCTGTGTTTGTACAAATAGTACAGTTAGGATAAATATGCAGTACTTTTACATAATTCTATGTGAAGAGAGATTTGCACTAATAGTGTTTGGATAGGATATCCTGTCTGCTTCTTGTACTATGGATAACCCCTAGGAAGACAACAATGTAAAAAGTTAATTATTGAAACTGAACTATAATTCAGCTTTAAAAGTAGGTATACAGTTACATTCTGTTACTTTATTAATTAGAGGCATCTTCTCTAATAGTGTTTGTGAATAGAATATGTATACACCTTATACAACAAAAAGCCACTATGCAAACAATATACAATGTATTAATTATTGAATCTGTTCTACTAATTTGACTTGAAACTGTCTCATTGCTATTTGTTCTTCAATAAAATAAAATAAGAAGACAAAAAGGAGAAATAATCAAAAAAGAGGAGACAAAACAAATTAAAGCATTAAATGCTTCTTTCCATAGACCAGCAGAAATGCAAAATACAGTTATCCAAACCATCTGGCTTCCATACATAGATAAATCTCTTTCCCCACTCCCTCTCCTGTCCTTCTCCTCAACTCAGTAACTCTTTTCTTTTGAATAAGTTCATTCCCTTTTACCAGTGTCTATTGTACCCTTCAGATTCCATTTTTCTCCTTCAAGTTCTCACACTAAGGTGACAATACAATGTTTGCACATGCAGGTCTGATTTATTTCACTTAAGAGTATGTTCTTTAGTTGCATCCATTTACTGAAAAAAAGACTCAAATTCTTTTCTATAGCTGAATAATACTCCACTATGTAAAAATACCACATCTTCCTTATCCACTCTTCAGTTGTTGGCCATCTGGGTTGTTTCCAGGATTTAGCTATAACAAATTGTTCTACTATAAATATGGGTGCACATATATCACCATAGTATGAGGTTCTCAGTTCTTCTGGAAAAAGATACAGGAGGGAAAGAGCTGGCTTAAGTGGGATCTCCAATCCTAGTTTTTGAAGAAATCTCCATGCTGATTTTCATAGTGCTTGTATCAGTCTGCACTCCCACCAACAGTACAGATATCTTATATTTCAGTGGACTAAATGCTAACTTACCATCTACCTCCAACCTCTCCTCTTCTATCTTTAATCTGCATGAGATAAGTCAACTCAAAACATTATTTTTACTGTGACTTTCATCTGGTTTAACAATCATTTAATGCCAAAAATTGGAAATGAAAATCCTGACCCTAATATTTTCCTCTCTTTATCATCAGTCCTTTGCATACGTTTCCAGATTTCTCTCACTCCTCCACTAAACTCGCCAACTCAATCCTATGGATGTAACATTGAGAGTTGCCCCTAGAACAGTGCGCAGGCCTGGAAAATACCTGGTATGCCATTTATGTCAAAGTCAATGTGAATAACACACATGGAGTTACACAGGAATACATGGTGCAGCCCTGTGAACGTTGATTTAAATTTGCTCTCTCTGTTTTCAGCTTTGATGAGGTATTTGCTTTATCTGAATTGCCTTCCCTTTTCTGAAACCCATCAATCTCCAATCTATTCTGCATGATACTCCCTTCTGTGGCCAGCCACAGCAAAATGCATGCCTAAATTCTTACCATGCATTTTATCTATACAAATTCTCTTTATAAATACCATAATCTGTACATCAGTCTTTAATTCTCTGTGTGCATGTTAATGTGATGTGCTAGACAGAATACTGGAATAGCAGTGCAAAGAGTTGCATGGATCTACTTCACCAAGTGCAAAGGCACTTTGCTTGGACTGAAGTAAGTTTCTAAACATTCCAGAATCATAATTTCTTATTTTTAAGAAAAGAGATAAAAGTACCTTATAGGGGATTCTGTAGTACTTGAGTACTGTGGTCCACAGACTATTGTAAAGAGAATTCTTTTCTTTAATTAATTTTATTGAAGAACAAATAGCAGTGAGACCGTTTCAAATCAAATTAGCAGGACAGATTCAATAATTAATATATTACATATTGTTTTCGTAGTGGTTTTTTGTCATACAAGGTGCATACATGATATTCTACTCACAAACACTATTAGAGCAGATGCCTCTAATCAATGAAGTAAGAGAATGTAGCTGTATACCTATCTTAATTTTTAAGCTGAATTATAGTACAGTTTCAA
>PVKA01015162.1:0-50705 GCA_004027165.1 Ctenomys sociabilis
CTTATATTCATATAATTAGAATTCTCAAAGTAGAAAGGAGTAGGCCATAAATATTTAAAATTTTAAATTTCTGAATTTAGTTCAACTTGTAATACCACATTTCCAAGAAAAATGAACATTTTGCACAAGAAATTTAAATAAAATCATACCAAGATACACAAAAATGAAACTGTCCAAAACTTATTATAAAGAAAAAAATGGTTAAAGCATATAAATAAAAATATTAGCTATGGAAGAACAAAATTAAATAACATCTTATTCCACATTAGAAAGAAAAAAAAAGGACCAAGTGTGTAAGAAAGTAGACTAATTAAAGGACTAAAAGAAAAAAAGATCTATCCTCTTTGAATTTTATACTTAGCAAGCATACCTGTGAAAACTAAAATATTTTCTAGTTATACAAACTTGAAATATTTTAATACCTCCAGATATAGCACATAGGAAATAACAAAGAGCATAATTCAAAAGGCCAGAGAAGTTGCAGTATGCTCCTGGATGAACAATAAAGAGCTCTCAAAGTGATAGTTATGCAGAACTATATAAAATGTCTTAGATAAACCCTTATTTAAAAGGTCATTGAAGATTTCTATGAAACAGTACCAATCTTATGTCGGGTTATACACACACTTTTTTCATAAATGTGTGTGTGTGTATCTATGTATAAAAGACAGGGAAGAATATAAAGTGAACAGAAAATGGAAATACACTTTTTAAAATTTGTAATACTAGAAGAAAATATCACATGATGTCTTAGATAAATTGTAATTCAAAGATATAGTATAAATCTTTAAAAAATTAAGATTAAGCAATATCTAGAAAATTAAATACTAATTAATTTAAAATTAAATATTTCAAAACAATTTAATTAAGAAAAAGTTTTCATGATAGTAAAGAAATACTAAGAATGAAACATAAGATAAATACTGGAATGACAAATACATGACCATCACTTCGGACAGTTTGGGGATAGGATAGCGCACAAAGTTCTAGTGTGTTGTGGACATGGATAATGACCATGACACTTACTGGTGGCCAGGTGTCACTTGTGGGACTGAGCTACAACTATTTCTGAGAAATCTACCCTGTAGTCCCATATGGAATCATGACCCATAGAGTGCAAGAGAAGTCCATTTGTAGAGTGTGCTGATGGAAATATTTTGCTGCTATACCCAAAAGAATAACTGAAAGACTACTATTGTATAGCTTTTATTGTCCTGTGTTTAATTGTTTGCCCTATTTGGTGGGTTCTTTCCATTCTCATTCATGGGGTTGTGATCATTTTGCTCCCTCTCTAGAACATCATTTAGTAGTCTGTGTAGGCTTGGCTTTGTCATCGTGAAATTCTTGAGTTGTTCTTTGTCATGGAAGTATTTTACTTCTCCATTATACATGAAAGAGGGATTTGCAGGGTCTATCAGTCTGGGTTGGAACTCGCTTTCTTGTAAGACTTGAAGTACTTTGCTCCATGCTCTTCTTGCCTTGATGGTTTGTGAAGAGAAATCTGCCATTATTCTGATCAGTTTTCCTTTAAATGTGATCTTTTTCTTTTCCTTAGCAGCGTTTAGTATACTGTTCCTGTGCTGAATTTCTGGGATCTTGATTATTATATGTCCAGAAGTGGTTTTAATTGGGTTGAAGTTATTTGGAGTTCTGTATGCTTCAGGTACCTGAATATCAGATTGTTGCTCCATATTTGGGAAGTTTTCTGCTATTACTTCTGCCTGTATTCTTTTTGTATCATTTGTATTAACTCCTTCCTTCTCATTGATGCTGATTAATCTCACATTGTTCATCTTTGCATCATCTTGCAGGTGTTGAATTATTTTTCCGTGCATCCTAGTTGTTTTTAAGATATCTTTGCTTACTTTTTCACTAGCTGCAATGGTGTCTTTAAGGTCAGAAAGTCTATTTTCACTTTCACTCAAACAGATTTGCCAGCTTGTGATTGAGGTTTTAATTTCCTGTATATCACTTTGAATCTGTTTCATACATTCTATTTCTTTCCTATATTGCTTATTCAGGAGTTCCATCAATTTTATATTCTGCTCTATTTTTTTAATCAGTGTATTCTTTAGAAGCACTTAGTACTTCTTTGATTATAATTATCACTGCTTGTTTTATTTCAGAAATTATTTCTAATCTGATCTCTTCTATACCTTTCTACAGTTGTTTCTTTACTTCCAACTCTATTATTTCAGAGATATCAGGTGTGTGATTTCCATTTTCCTCTATGCTAGTGTCATCTGCATTTGTACTGGGTGGACTCGGGACCTGAGACTGAATTTTGTTCCTTCTCTTCGTCATTTTGTATACCACTGACTTTTGACCCTTGGTGTAGAGCTTAGATAGAGCTCTACCTTAGCAGCAGGTCCAGATCTATGAAGTTGAGACTCCCCTAGGTGGGTGTGGCTTGGGTCTGGCCGCTGTGCTCCACTTCTTCCTGCTGCAGTCTTACAGGTGAATCCTTTGTGTCACACTGGCAAGATGTTCTGCTCCTGAATCAGCTGGGTGGGTCTTGCCTCTAGCCTCTTTGCAGGGAGTTCTGCTGAAGGGTTCCACGCTGGGCCTGCGCTCTGGGTCAGGTGATGATCTGGTGACCCCAGGCAGTCTCACTCACATGCCAGGCCTATGCTTGGGTTGCTTCAGGATCTGGCTTCACCGGACCATCTCTCTGTTGTTTTATTCTTTTTTTATTGTTATGTTACACTTTTTAAAAATTCTTTTAAAAACTTTATTATTGCATGTCTGGGATATATAGAAATTACATTCTGCTTAGGAAAATATATACATATTTGCCTCTTGCTCATTTTTCCTCTCCTGACCCTCCCATATCTCTTTGCTCTTCTTCCCCAGATTCCCTTTCCACCTTTGGAGGTTCACCTCCACATTTGTTAACATGTCTCTTTTATTTCATGTTTTGTTTATATTTAGAGACCCTTGTTAACACAAGGGTCTATAAAAGCCCTGGAATATTTAATCTTTTGTATCGGATCTATTTCACCTCACTTTATGCTCTCAAGGTGTATCCATTTTCCCACAAATGACTCAAATTCATCATTCTTTATGACTAACTAGTATTCCACATGCATATATGGCAAATTTTCTTTGTTCATTCACTTCTCGATACACATAGGGGCTACTTCCAAGATCCACCTCTTGTGATCTGTGGATGACACACTTGGGTGCATGTGAGTTGCTCTGGCGTGGTGACCTTAGCTCTCTCTCAGGAAGACACTTACACTGCAGAGCTATAGCTGGGATTTCTATTTTTATTCTTTTGAGGAGTCTCAAAGTGTTAAATTTCAAAGTGTTTGCAGTTGTTTACATTGACATCAACAGTACATAAGGGCTCTGGGGTTTTTTTGTTCTTTTTTGAGTCCTAGGCTGACCATGTTGATCAGAATGAGATGCAATCTTGTCTACGGCCATACCACCCTGAACGCGCCCGATCTCGTCTGATCTCAGAAGCTAAGCAGGGTCAGGCCTGGTTAGTACTTGGATGGGAGAATGAGATGCAATCTCAGTGTTCATTGGATTTTCCCCAATGGCCAGAGTGGCTGACAAACCTTTTTTGTACATTTTAGCTATTTTAATTCTCCTTCTGAGAAGTACCTCTTCTATAGACAATATTCCATTAACGGGACCCCAAACACAGGCAGGAGGAGCAATTTTCTCCAGATAGAATAAACGTTAAGCTAAAACTGCTCAGAAGTACCAAGGTGTCCACTATCTATTAATGCAGAGAAAATTTTAATAGGAATGAAAATCAATTATAAAAATATATATATTAAACACCAGTACATCTAACTTCAGAAAACAAACATTTCATGATATAAAACATCAAATATATACAAAAACGATCATAATGTTGACTTTGATAACCTTCACAAGTACACAAATCAACTAAACAAACAAACAAAAATAACAAAGAGCTGTGAAGGATGAATGTTACCTTAGAAGACATGGACTTAATAGACAGCTACAGAGCTCTCTACCCTATGACCACAGAATATGCATTGCTCTCAGTAGTCCATGGAGCTTTCTCCCAAAGAGACCACACACAAGTTCACACAGCATGCTCAGGCACATGTAAACTAAGCACACCTTGCATGTACAAGATCACATTATTGTACGATGAAACTAGAGAAAAATCAAAAAAGAAAGCACAGAAATTTTACAGAAATCTGGATGTTAAACACATGGAGAATACTCAGTCAGACACAGAAGAAACCCAGAAAGACAAGAAACAGGTCCTAGAGTCTAAATACAAGGTCAGAACTGCACAGAAGATCCTGTGAGGAATATGGAAGATATCCAAGAAGATAGTTTATTTCTACTATCGGTGCTCACAGTAGGAAAACAGAGTGAGCACCAACAAATAAAAACAACTTAATGATGATCTTCAACACAATAAAAATAAGTACAGTTCAATCTCAAACCTAGTTTAAGGAGAGAAATCATAAAGATCAAAGTGAAAATTAATGAGATTGAGACTAAAAATTACAAAGAATTAATTTTAAAAAAGCACCCTTAGCCAAATTTGCCAGTAAAGGAGAGAAAAATCACTAAAATTCATGCAATCATTAATGAAAAAGGTTAGATCACTATAGACAACACTGAAATTCAGAAGATCATTAGTAACACTAGAAAAATGTGCATTCAAACACATTAGTGATTCCTGAAGAAATGGATGGATTCCTAGACATACATGAATTATCAAAATGGAGCCAATGAAGCATAAAAAAGCCATTGAAATTGACACAGTAACAAAAAAATTACCAACTCAGAAAAGCTCAGAGCCTTTTGAATTCAGAGCTGAGCTCTACAGAGCCTTCAGGGCCAACCTAATTTCACTGTGCCTCAAACTCTTTACTAAAATTGAAAGAGAAGGAGCACTCTAGAAGTCATTCCTGGAAGCTGGCTTTACCCCAGTAACAAAACCAGACATGAACTGAACAGAAAAAAAATAGTTACTCAGTAATCTCTTTAATAAATGTACACACAACAATCCTCAACAAAATATTCTGCAGTGATGGAAATTTAACTCGCCTTGCTCACAAGTCCAGTAACAAAATACTCCTCATTTGAGGAATACCAACCATCTATCTTTCAGAGCCCCCATTTACACAGACCATAGCTAGAGTCCTGGGGACATTGGATTTGCTGTCATTTGTATGTCCTAGCTCCATATATGACCTCATATTCAAGAGAAAAGAAGCAAAACAGGTCCTGCTCTCAGGACCCCTCCAGACCCAGCCTAAGCCCAGGCCCGGCCAGTGTGTGGGAGAGCTTCCTCACTCCCCTACCTCCATGGATCCTTGCAGACCCAGCCGGGGCCTGGATTAAGAGTAAGAACTTCTTCTGTACTCTCAGGACCCCTGCAGGCCCAGCCCAAGCCCAGGACCAGTGAGTGTGTGGGAGAGCTTCCAGGTCTCCTTTGTCTGCTGGATCCCTCCAGACCCAATCCAGGCCTGGCATACAGGTCTGGGATAAAACTCTGCAGCTGAAGTCCCTGCAGAGGCTAAGGGCCAAAACTACCCAGCTAATCCAGGAGCAGAACATCTTGCTAGAGGGGCACAACAGGTACATTTCCAAGGGCTGCAGCAGGAACAAATTGAACACGGAAGAGAGACCCAAGCCAGGCACAACTGGATGAATTCAAACTTCTTAGATCTGCAATCAAATTTCAGTAGATACTAAGGTTATAACTGCACCAAAGCTCTACACAAAAGATCAAATGACAATGCTACAGAAAATGACAAAGAGAAGAACCAAAATGCAATTTCAGGCCCTAATCTCACTCAGAACAAGTGCAGAAGGCACTAGCACAGAAAAATTGGGAATCACACAGATGAAATGTCTGGCTTAATGCTGTCTGAAGTAAAGAAACAACTACAGAAAGGTAAAGGAACTTAGATTAAAAATAACATCTGAAATAAAAAAAGAAATCTCTGAATTAATAGAATCTGAAGTAAAGAATCAACTGCAGAAACATATAGAGGAAATCAAATTGGAAATAATGTTTGAAGTAAAGAAAGAAAGGATAAGTACAATGGAAGAATTAAAAAAATGTCAAGAAGACTCTGACCAAAAAAAATAGAGGTTAGAAAAATGATGGAATCCTTGAATGAGAAATATAGGAAAGAAATAAATCACATGAAGCAGAGTCAGAGAGATAGAGACATAAATTGCAACCACAAGCTTGCAAAACCATCTGAGTGAAAGTGAAGATAGAGTTTCAGATTGTGAAGATGCTATCACAGCTAATGAAAAGGGAAGAAAAGATCTCTTAAAAACAAGTGGGGTGCAGTAAAAAGTAATTCATCACCTGCAAGATGATGCAAAGATGAACAACATGAGACTAATAGGCATCAATGGGAAAGAAGGAGGCAATGCAAATGAGATAAAAGGAATATGGGCAGAAGTGATAGCAAAATACTTCCCATACAAGGTGAAACCAACTGACATTCAGGTAACCAACGGATACAAAACTCCAAATAGCATCAACACAATTTAAAACACACTGAGACACATAACAATCAAGATCCCAGAAATCCAGCATAAGAGCAATGTACTGAAAGCCACTAGAGAAAAGAAACAGATCACATTTAAAGAAAAACCCATCAGAACAACAGCAGACTTCACTTCACAAACCACGAAGTCAAGGAGAGCATGGAACAGAGTACTTCAAGTCCTCTATGAGAACAAATTCCAGCCCAGACTACTACCCCCTGCAAAACTCTTTTTCAAGTTTGATGGAGAAGTGAAATACTTCCATGACAATGAACAAATAAAGAATTTCAAAATGACAAAGGCAACCTTACACAGACTACTAAAAAATGTTCCAGAGAGTGACCAAAATGATCAGAACTCCATGAACAAGAACAGAAAGAACCCACTAAATATGACAAACAATTAAACAGAGGAAAAAAGGACTAAACAACATAAGGTAAATAACATGTCAATCAAAAGTCAATACATCTCAACTAAAAGTATCCATGTTAATGTACTCAATTCACCAATTAAAAGAAATAGACTGGTACAGGGGATAGGAAAAAACTAAAACAACATGCTGTATAAAAGAAACACTTGAGCAACGTGTTTCTTTTTTCTTACCCCCTCAGAAAAAAGCAGGTGTAGCAATCCTTCCCTCAAACAGTCTAAACTTCAAATCAAGAATGACCAAATGAAATGAAGAAGACCACTATATATTGGTTAAGGGAAAAATTCAAGAGGAAGAGCTAACACTCATAAATATGTACACACCAAACACAGGAGCACCTAAATATATAAAAGAAATCTTAATGGGCATGAAAAATCTAATATCCGATACCACAATCTTAACAGGAGAACTTAACACCCCCTTATGCCAAAAACATAGGTCAAGCAGACAAAAACTTAGCAAAGTAGTAGCAGAACTGAACCAGAGCTTGGAAAAAATGGACTTAGTGGAAATATACAGAGTGTTCCATCCAATCACAGCCAAATACACATCTTTTTCAGCTGTGCATGGGTCATTTTCTAAAAGAGACCACAAACTAGACCATAGGTCATGCTTAAGTATATGCAAGGAAAGAGAAATTATCCCATGCATATTATCTGACCACAATGCAATGAAACTGGAAATAAAGGACAAAAGAAACCAGAAAAAAACCTAAATACATGGAAATTAAATAGCACCCTACTCAGTAATCAATGGGTCACAGACGAAATTAAACAAGAAATTCAACGACATCTACAATTCAATGAAAATTCAAGCACAGCTTATCAGAATCTATGGGATGTGATGAAAGCAGTTCTCAGGGTGAAGTTATGCTTGTGAACTCACACATTAAGAAAACAGAACAGAGACAAATAAACACCCTAATGCTGAACCTCCAACATCCAGAAAAGGAAGAGCAGCACTGGGCCACAGTCTGGAGCACAAATATCAGTCTACGCTGTGGGACTAAGTGCTGAAGGACAATGCTGTGTGCTGACAATGAGTCTGCAAGGCTACCCTCTCCTTATGTTGTCCCCTGAGCCCCACCCTATACACCACAGAGCTCCTCCAGCCCATGCCCTGGGCTTGGACTGATCTGCATCATGGGCAGCTCTCTGTGGTTAGGGGAAAAGGGAGGCCTGGGAGGAAGCCACCAAGCTGGGCCTCAGGAAGCAGGCCCAGGGCCCCTCCACCAGCCTGGATCCCCTTCTTCCTTTGTCCCCTTGTTCAGTGCACAGGTGTTGTCCCAGTGCCCCAAACCTACCTTCAAATCACTAACAACTTCTGACTACTGGCTACTTGCCCAGCTCAGGGACCTGGGACCACCTTACACCTGACTCAGCCTAGGCTAGCACTGCCTGCATTTGCAGGATGTTTGCGAACCTGCTGCAAGATGGGTTCATAGGGCAGATTCCTCCACTGTGCGCTCTGGCTTTCATCAGCCAGTGGGAGAGGAGTGCAGCTGCCAGGAGAGTAAGGCAGATTAACTAATGTGTTCAAATGCACCATCCACGAGCAATCTCTCTGATCAAAGAGATTAAGAGACCACAAGAAAAATAAGCAGTAGTGTAGAGGATGCATAAGGAGAGAAACTATATCTCAGGATTTTGTAGAAAGCAACTTGGTCAAGCAATGGCTGTGACTCATCCAGGTGGCCTGACACTGACAAAGGAGACAAGAAATGCTTGTTTACAAAGTGAAACCTGGAGAGATTTTATGGACTCTGATTAATACCAGAGAGTTAATTTTCATTTAGGCAGGTCTTGTGTCAATTTGTTATTAACCATCCAGCAGGAAAGTATAACCATGAGAGGCAAAAAGTAATGTGATAATAATATGCTATCTATGAAAAGTTGAAATTGCTCACAACTTCTGACTAGTGTCAGCTGCACTGGTAACTCTCTACTGTAATGCATTATTGGATGATAGGTTAAATTGCGGTATTCAGGTAACAAAACTCTTTAGACTGGCATCAACAATGTAAAAGTGTTCTACAGAGTTCTTGAAACAGAGCTTCTCCAACAGCCACTGACCACATGTGATTGACATATCAAAACAATAAAGGCAGTGAGATCTTGGGAGTCACTGAGCCTACAAATTGGTCATACATGTGAGCACAGGTCAAAGCCATAGTGCCAGAAGCAGTCAAATTACCTCAGTCCTGAAAAAGAAAAAACATCTGCTGGGTCAGGGTCACCTATTATTCATTAGGCAATCTTGGATCATGTAATACTAATGCTGGAAATGTATAAATAAAAACCCTACTCTTGATCTTGGGATCCTTTTCCAATTAGACATGACCATCACAAGACCTCAGCTATTATCTCTTGTCTTTCTTTTCTAAGTCCTCTTGCCATTTTCTCCTGGAACAACTGAGAGACCAATGAACCCCTACAGTGATATAAGAGCACTGCCGGGCCTTAGACACAGACGATCCTGAGCTCCCATGGCCTATGGAGTTTCTGTCGCTGTGGTGGGGGAAGGATCTGTGCTGGCTGGAACTAGGCAGATACTGGCTCCACAAACAGAACTATAATTACATTTTACATGTACAGTTTACGTTTCACGAGAAGAGAGCATCAGTTGCAAATAGGTGATATTTACACAATAGACCCATAAGGTCTAAGTGGTAATTCAAAGTTTCTTGTAAGGTGAAACTTGACGAAATCCCTGCTCCTGTTGCTTCTAATCTACGTGATTCATCCTTGAAGACTCCGAGGAGTTCCAAAGTGTATGGGAAGTAGTCATTGTCTACAAATCAGTCCAAGCAACAAAATAAGCTGTTACTTCCACACCTTCTGAAGACAGTTGAAAAGTCAGAGACAGGACCTGTCAGCTCCAAATACCCAAATATTTGTGTAAGAAATAAAGAACTCTACATCTGAGAAGCAGGTTCTGTTTCTACGACTAGAATATAATTCAAGATGTTGCGTCTGCCATGCAGGCATTTGTGCCACTGAGCTACACCCCCAGCCTGAACAGCAGATTCTTAAACTACACTGGACCAGACACCCTGGCCTCCAGCAATCAGTTTGCAGTGACCACCAAGAGGCAGCATAGAATCACAGGTAGAGCTGCTTGGGATGGAGTGGGCCTGGGCTTCAGAGAAATCTTAAGTTACTTGACTATGCCCTGAGATCTAGAGCAAAAAGTGTCACTTCTACACAACACTGTACCTGACAAGTACAAATCCTTCAGTCTCTTCATGTCTCTCAGATCAGCCTCTGGTACGATTTGTTTATTTGTCTGGTCCAGCTGCCCACCACCACCTTCCTCCCACTCCTGCTCGCTCTCATCAAGTAAATTCTGCACTCCAGTAAATTTTTTAAAAGGGGCGATTTTATAAGTGACAATGTTGCAGACTTGGAATTGAGTCCCTCTGAGAAGTTGTATTTTTTGGCAATACTGTCATCCACATTGATGTGTACATACATTCGGGGTTTATGTGGCTCGCCAATATGTAGAACTAGTTACTCAGATGAAAGTCCAAGTCCCTCATTTCCCCTTGGACCTCTATGTGCTCTAGTTCTTCAGCTGTCACTCATTATTGAGCACAGAGTACAGAGCCTTCCCAGAGCTCCAAGGTGTGGGTGACAGGGCACCTAATGTTTTCACGAGGACTTCACACAATGACAAAGAGTTACAACAACTTATCTGATCACTAGAATTTTCAACTTAGCCAGACAGGAATTTTACTCTATGATGTAGAAGGCTGTGATCTAAGACAGGATCCCATACCTGGTTAAGCCTCTTGCTGTCATCTGTACAGTAGAGTCATGTAATGCAGACAGACTCATCTCTGAGTTCTTGGTGGCCAGCCCAGCCAGGTAATGAGGCCAGACACAGACTAGAGGGCAGCTGACACTTCAACTACAGGACCAGCAGTTGGACAAGCGCCCATGGACTGAGGCTGCTCTTCAAGGCTGCTCCCCTCCTTCTCTGTGCCCCTGGGGCTTAGTCCTGCTCTGAAAACCTACATGGCTCCCCAAGCAGCTGTCCTCAGCTTGAGCTGATTTGCATAGCAAGCTCTGCAGCAAAGGGATAAGGCCTGAGGGAACCCAGAGGAACCCAGCCTCAGAAGGAGAGCTTCCCCTGGATGCCTGCACCATGGCCTGGAGCTCCCTCCTCTTCAGCTTTCTTGCTTACTGCACAAGTATTGCTCCAGAGAACACAACCACCTGCACAGCCCTGGGCTCTAGAAGAGGCCTTGCTCTGCCTCTGAGCTCAGCAGGCCATGAGGGGGTGTAGGCAGGGTGCTCAGGACCCTGACACAGAATGGGGGCTCCTAGGCTGGGACCCCTAGGCTGGGCTCACTGTAGCTGCCCAGAGAGGGGGTAGGTCTGCTGTTGGGTTTAAAGTCTCTGTCTTCTACTGCTACAATGAGGTAAAAGTGAGGGCAGCTTGCTGACCCAGAAGACTGATCTCCTCCAGAGCAGTGGGGAGCAGGGGACTGGAAGGATCTTCTATCCCCTTACTCACAGCAGGAAGTTTTGTCTCCACTTGTGGGACATAGGGCGAAGCCTGGAAGGTGTGATGCTGATGAGCCAGACATGGGCATCCTGGCCTCCTGACTATGCAGGCAACAGAGGCTTCATGCTGCTCCATCCCAGAAGCACAAGGACCACCTCACAATTGTCACTGCTGAGGGGACGAATGCACATGACACGTTTGTTCCAAAAACCAAAGGACAGCACTGAGATTGTCCCATGTGGTTACCCTAAGATCCAGGCTCTTTTATCCCATTACCAATTCCTCCATTGCTTCAGCATCTACTGGACAACACTGTGTACACAGCACAGTGACTGGACGTGGTGTCTCACGTGCAGAGCCCTCCTGCTCTGGGCCACACAGCCCCCACGGGCTATGTTATCAAAGGGAAAGGAGACTTAACACAGTTAAGTAAAATAATGCCTAAGTACCCTGCTGCCCATTCCACCAGCGCATGCATTGCTTCTGATTCTGCCTCCTAAAAGGAAAACAGCTGTGTCCACACCAAATGTAGGGACTGTGCACCTGCGCCTGCAAATGTGTTATTCTGTGTCAGGGCTCCCACAGATGGCACCCAAGTGTTCTGCGGGGTAACTTCCTGTCAGAACCTACTGAACAGTACTTCAGCCTCCCCTAATCCACTCAACTGATAGGAGAGCAGGCCAATAAATTAAATGACTACAAAAATCAAGTGTCGCTGGAAGTCTTTCCAGGCAGCTCTAGTCTACGTCACATCTCATCCCAAATCAAGCTGTGTTGTTTATTTTGCTGAGGAAGTTCAGAGTCATTTAGACACAAAATTCATCGTGCAGAGAAAAGTACGGACAAGGAATGACTGAGGGTTTTTCAGCCATACACTCTGAGCCTCAGACAGCTGACTCCTCCCTGCAGGGCAAAACCAACACTGACAAACATAGAGATGTGCCTGGGTTTACTCCATGAAGTTTTTGCGGCATCCAACATTTGCTGACTGAAACTTTAGAAGTGCCTTCCATTCTCTGGGGCCTGCTTTTGTAGTACATTCACAGTAAGAAAATAGGATCTGGCGGCTACAGAGGACGCCTCTTATTCCTTAAACTGTTGGAATCAAGAAGTGATTCCCAGAGATGGGACAGCTGACCAGCACATTCAGCCTGGATGTCCCCTGCAGGGCACCGGCCTTGGAGTTCTGCCTTCCCTTCGGAGGACTCAGGAAAGGGGCCAAGGAAAGAGTGTTTGCAGTGTGGCAGCGTCAGGAGTCCCAGTTCGGAAGAGAGGGCTACTCCCGATTTCAGCAAAATGTGCATCAAATGGATACAGAGGTCCTCCACGGTGGACTGTGTGCGGAGAGCTGCAGTAGCATGAATACTAACGGTACTAATGGTGACGGTGATGACGCCGAAGCCAGCACACGGTTGGCTGAGATCCAGATGCAGAAACAGCCAGTGCTATCGCCATTGCTGTTGTCGGAGAGAGGAGCACGGAGGTCTTCAATCCTATATGTGAGGACAAGAATTTCAGCCCTGATTACGGTATTATAATGTTTCCTAAGCTCTCACACGCTTTCCACAGGCCTCCACCTTTTCTGTAGGCTCCATTTTGCTAGCAAAATGCAGCAAGAGAGAATGTTTTCAGTCCCTATTCAGTGATGGGAGCCGAGCCTGCTCTACTTCTTTGCGAACAGAAAAGCCCAGCTCTCTGTGCTGCACTGGACAGGTCAGGGTGAGCACCTCTGTCACAGAATGAGGCTGGCCTTGCTACCAGTACTTTCAGGGGACGGAAGAGAGGCCTGGAGAAAGAAAATCCCTGTTAGGAGTCATCTTCACCAGGAGGGGGCAGCAGAACTACAGCCAGGAGAAGCCCAGCCTGCGGCTGGGGCTGCCCAGAGGAATCTCACAAACACCAGCTCTGTGGGCCAACAGGAGCCCAACAGTTGGCCTTGGGTTAGAAAAAACAGGTCATTGTGTGCCCCTGACATGCACTCACCACCATGTTCTGAGGATCAGCCTTACACGAGGTCACGCTAGGACACTACAGGGACTAAAAGAGGGTGATGCCAGCTGTTAGCCCACACAGTTCCACAGGACAGTGAGTCACTGGGGAGACAGCCAGAGGTCCAGAACTCTAGGAGCAGCACAGTGTGAGTACACAGGGTCCACAGGAGTCCTTCACCCAGCTCGACACCTGGGCCCCCTGAACCTCTCAGAACATGTTACTCACCATCTACCCAAAGCCTGGAGCGTGTTCCTCTGCTCTGGTCCCTTGCAGCAGCCCCCGCCACTCCAGCCTGATCTGTCCTCCTGTCTCTAGGCACATCTTCTGTTCCCTGCAGCTCTCGTGCTCTGCTCAAGTCTCAGGTCAGGTGGAAGAGGGGGCAGGAGGGACCTCGTCCCTGCATGGATCATCCACAGTCTTCTCAGGATGCCTGCAGTGATGGTCGATCTCACCTGCTGTGTCACAGCTCTGACTTGAGGGCCACCGTGGGGTCAGTGGAAGGTCCTCCTGGCTCAAGGGACCATGACCACACATGCTCCTGCTCAGCCCTGTGCAGCCACAACCCTGGGGACCCTAATGGATGCCACAAGGTTGAAGCAGGTTTCTAGGTCTGGTACTTGTTTGTCTCTTGAAACAGAGTCTTGAAAATTTACCCAAGATGCCCTCGAACTCTCAATCCTCCAGTCTCAGCCTCCTGAGCGCTAGCCTTACAGGTATGAGTTCAGGATAAATCAGTTAATTTTTCTACAGAGATCAAGAAGGAAGAAGGCTGATTATGAGCAAAGTTGCAATCAATCCTGATACACAGGCATTCTCTGCTAAGGAGTACCTTTCTTACCCACAAATATGGTCATATTTATGAAGGTTCTTTCTCTCCAGAATGTTCCTAACAAACTTCATTCCAATTATGTGTCAGAGCCCACAAGTGAAGGTGTCAGAACCAGATAGTTCCAAGGCCCAGGCCCCAGCGGAGATTCTGAGGTGGGCAGGGGGACAAGGGGTGGAAACATCAGGCAGGAAGGGAAGGGAAGAGCTGATGGTGCCACATACACAGGAGGACAGGAGTGGGTACGTGGATGCCATGTGATTCTCTTGTGATGTCATTTTGTTTCCCTTTTGCCTTTTCGAGATAGGGATTTAATATGCAATAGACTAGAACTCACTTTGTAGCCTAGGCTGGCCTTCATAGTTCAGCAAGCCTCCTGCCTCACTTATTTCTTTAGACCAAATTCCTAGGCATATATAGTGCTTTCTGTCTCTGTGCATGATGGCCAGAGGTGTTACATGGTATTTCTATTTACAGATCACTAGCATTTGAAAGGAAGTCACCTTCCCAATATCACAGGAATACCCATGCTTAGAAGCAGTGCATTGCTTCAGTAACTAATATGTTCTTTTTATTAACATTAGAAAGCTTCTATCCTGCAGTTGCAATTGTCTAAAATCAGCAATCTTGAGTCTTAGAAGTGGAACCTTGAGAATTAAGCTGCATTGCACACAGGTACTGACATCCCACATCTATGTAAACATTAGGTACTACACACATGTGCTATTAAACTAAACAATACATAGTGATTGATTATTAATTTTCAAGAGATAAGACTGACATGAAGAGCATGACCAGACTCCTGAATATTATTAGTGTCACCCAGAACACAATATCCTTTGGTACATTACAGAGAGAGGACAGAGGCGATGTCCTTACCATGGAAACAGGATTCAGAGACAAGGATGCACCTGTACATGAAAGAAAAGGGTTTTCAACCAGAGGGGCCAAAGATTCCTCAGATGGGAGATGCAGGAGAATACAGGGTAGAGGAAGGGGACAGGAAGGGATGCTGTGTCTGGGTTCTCATGTGGATCTCCTGAAGGGAATCCTGACCTTTTCAGTGTTTGTCTGGGGGTGTTAAAATAAACATTAAGCTTCCCAGGAATGGCTCTCTCCTCAGTAGACAGAAGAGAAAATTGTGCTCACTGCTAAGCCTGCTACAGGGTAGCTAAGCATGTCTGCTTGGAGTGTCTTATGGAGAATTCTTACCAAAGGACCAAGAAGATCATAAAGGTTCTGAAATAGGCATTTTTGAAGGCATAGTGGTGCATAGTGGTGTTGTCCCTGTGGGCATCAGCGGGCACTGTGGGTCTTTGTCTGAGGACACTGGGCAGCGCTCCAGTGCAAAGAGCATCACCGATGCTCCTTTGGGGTTTCCATTAAGCAGTGGAATTCCCTCTGCATGCCTGGCTCTCTCCTTGCCAGTCTAGAATTCTAGATAATGAAAAATAAGTGTCTCGGGCTCAGGGCTCAGACAGAAGCTGAGAGAGCCAGCCAAGGGATGGTAGAACAGATTTGCATCCATTGCTCCGCCCTTCACAAATTGCCAAAGACATAATAAGAGAAGCACCTACAGAGTCCAGGCCCAGCTGGGTGGCCTAGGACAGAGCTCTTGCAAGCCCCTCCCCACCATGGCCTGGCTCCCTTTCTGCCTTCTGCCACTTCTTTTCTCCCCAGGTCAGAACATCCAGAGTACTGGGGAGACCTGCTTCCCTCCCAGCTCCTGGGGCAATCCTTCCAGCTCTCCGGAGTGCTCAATGTCTCCTCTTATTCTGTATCCTCAGGTCTCTGTGGGCTGCCCGTGCTGACCCAGAGTCCCTTGGCCTCAGCCTCCCTGGGAGCCTCCATCAAGCTCACCTGCACTCTGAGCAGTGAACACAGTAGCTTCTACATTGCGTGGTATCAGCAGAGGCCAAGGAGAAGCCCTCAGTATGTAATGTATGTGAATAGTGATGGCAGCTCCAGCAAGGGTGACGGGATCTCTGATCGCTTCTCAGGCTCCAGCTCTGGTGCCGACCGCTACTTAACCATCAGCAACCTCCGCTCGGAGGACGAAGCTCAGTATTACTGCGGAGTGAGCCACAGCACAGATGGCCAGTTCGGGTAAGCCACAGTGCCACAGACAAGGGGGAAATGAGACCAAAACCTCCCTCCTGTGTCTCTTGCTCATTAGGGTCCTCCAGTCCCAGCCCTACGAGGTCCTTCTTCATCACAAGTCCTCATCCCACATCTCTGCTCCCCACATATCACTAGGGAGAGGTCAGCTGGAAGCACAATTGCATAAATTCTGACAGCAATGCTTTCATTTCTTCCACAGCAGCCAGTGGAGACAATGCCAGGAGAGGCCGGGCCAGCCTGGGAAGGAGACATCCCATGAGACTGACCCAGCTAAAGTGACTGGGTGTCCTGGAACCACGAGTCTTTCAGATCCTTTGTGGAGCTCTGGGTGATGATAGGACATGGACCAAGGGTTCCAGAGGTAGTAGCTAGTTACAGCAAGCTAACAGGGTCACTAGGGAGCAGCAGGATGCTATCTGGGTGGAGGCTGAGAAGCCAGGAAACGAGAAGCACGGACAGTTAAAGATTCGCAGATGCCAGGTAAGGATATTTAAGTATATTCACTCATTTGTAACCAAATAAGTGAAAATAAAATCACAGTATACTGTTACACAGCTCAATTTTAATGCATTACTTTTTGTATTTAAAAATTTTTCATACATGCATTTAATCACATACCTAGTCACATCCTTCACCCTGTTACTTTCACTTAGAACCCCGTCACTCCTCCCTCTATTCCCTTCCTCCTGTCTAAAATCATCCTCTGTTCCACATCTATGACATTTGTGCATAAATTCCACATGTTGCAGAAAATGTGAAGTAACTGTCTTCCTATGTCTGGTTTTCACGTGACATGATGATTTCTATTACCATCAATATTTCTGAAAAAAATATATACTTCTTTCTGACTGCTACTCCACTGTGTAGGAATGTCCGCTTTTCTCTTAGCCACTCATCCACTGATTCCAGCTCTTATCCACTAGTGTACCCCAGCCTCCGCGCCTCTGCCCAGACCCCTGAGCTGTGCCACCTCCCACTCCTTCTGGTGTACTCCAAGGCAGGGCATGGCTGGACATGGATGTCCTATTTTTAATGTTTTAGTTCTTTCAGAAAACTTCCTACTTCATATTTTTTAAAATGGTCTCTCTACTGGATCCCATTAAAAGTGCTGAACTGACCCTTTCTCTTTGCGTTCTAATTCCTTTAAAAGTCTTTTTATTACTGCATGTTCTGGATACCTACTTGTTGCATTCCACTTAGGAAAATATATACATATTTTCCTCTTGCTGGTTTTTATTCTCTTCATCGCTCCCACATCTGCCCCCTCCCTTCTTCCCCCATTTCCCTTTCCAACTCTCAACAGTTCACCTACACACTTCTTAACAAGGTACTTAAATTCCATGCTTATCTGCATTTACATTCCTCATGTTATAGAACCCATGAGGTATTTAAGCTTTTGTGTCTGTCCTATTTCATGTAGCATCATAGTCTCATGGTGTATGCATTTTCCCACAATTAACTAAAATTTATCGGGGCCAGGGTGATGGCTTAGTAGAATAAGCCCTTCCCTGGCAAGCCCAAGGGCCTGAGTTCAATCCCCAGTTCTGCCAAAAAATTAAATAAATAAAATAAAATTAACCTTTTTATGGTTGAATAGTATTCCATTGTGCGTTTTCTTTGCTCATTGCTCATTTGATACACACAGGGGCCCCTTCCAAGCTTTACCTACTGTCACCTGTGCTGCTGTGAACTTGGGTGCATGCGGATTGCCATGGTGTGGTGACTTTAGCTCTTTCAAGAGACATTTACACAGGAGAGCTAATGCTGGAATTTCTATTTTTGTTCTTTTGAGGAGTCTCTAAGTGTTGAATTTTGAAGTGTTTGCAGTTGTTCACATTTTCACCAACAGTGCACAAGGGCTCTGTTTCCCCAACAAGATCACCAGCATTTATTGTTTTTTGACTCCTGGGCTGACCATGCTAACCGGAGTGAGATGCAATCTCAGTGTTCATTGGAATTTCCCCAATGGCCAGAGTGGATGACAAAACTTTTTTTGTACATTTTAGCTATGTTAATTCTCCTTCTGAGCAGTTTCTCTTCCATACACAATATTCTATTAACGGGAACCTGAACACAAGCAGGAGGAGCAATTTTCTCCAGATAGAATAAATGTTAAGCTAAAACTGCTCAGAAGAGCTAAGGTGGACACTATCTATTAGTACAGGGAAAATTTTAATAGGAATGAAGATCAATTATAAAAATATATGTTTCAAATATCAGTGCATTTTACTTCAGAAAACAAACACTACATGATATAAAACATCAAATACATACAAAAACAATCATAATGTTGACCTCAATAACATTCACAAAAACACAAATCAGCTAAACAAAAGTCAATAAAGAAGTATGAAGCATGAGTATTACCTTAGAAGACATGGACTTAATAGACAGCTACAGAGCACTGTACCATTTGATCACAGAATACGCATTGCTCTCAGCAGTCCATGGAGCTTTCTCCCAAAGAGACCACACACAAGTTCATACCGCATGCTCAGGCACATGTAAACTAAGCACACCTTGCATGTAGAGGGTCAGATTATTGTACAATGAAACTAGAGAATAATCAAAAAAGAGAGCGCAGAAATTTTATAGACATCTGGGTAGTAAACACATGATGGATACCCACTCAGCCACAGAAGAAACCCAGGAAGACGAGAAACAGGTGCTAAAGTTGAAGTATAATATCAGTATAACACAGAAGAACTTGTGGGGAATATGGAAGGTATGCTAAGAAGATAGTTTATTTCTACTGTCAGTGCTCACAGTGGGAAAACAAAGTGAGCTATAAATAAAACTAACTTGATGATGATCTTCAAGATACTAAAAGAAGAAAAAATAAAGACAGTTCAAACCCAAACCTAGTTTAAGGGGAAAAGTCATAAAGATCAAAGTGGAAATCAATGAGATTGAGACTAAAAATTACAAAGAAATAATTTAAAAATATGCCCTTAGCCAAATTTGCCAGTAAAGGAGAGACGACACTCACACCCATGTAACCACTAATGAAAAAGGTTAAATCACATTAGACAACACTGAAATTCAGAAAATCATTAGTAACACTAGAAAAACATGTGCATTCCAACACATTAGTGATTCCTCAAGAAATGGATGGATCCCTAGATATATGTGAATTACCAAAACTGAGCCATTGACAGGCCCTTGAAATTCAGGCAGTAACAAAATTCACCATCTAAGCAAAGCTCAGAGCGTTATGAATTCAGAGCTGAGCTCAACCGAGCCTTCCGGGCCGACCTACTGCCAATGCTCTTCAACCTCTTTACTGAAGCTGAAAGGGAAGGAGCACTCTGCGAGTCTGGAAGCCTGGAAGCTGGCTCTACCCCAATTCCAAAACCAGCTGTGCACTCCACTGAAAAGGTAATCTCGTCAATAAATGTGCACACAATAATCTTCCACAAGGTATTCTGCAGAGTGATGAAAACTTTCACCCCCCTTTGCTCACAAGTCCAGTGACAAAATCCCCTGCATCTGAGGAATACCAACCATCCACCTTCCAGAGCCCCTGTTTATACAGACCAAAACTGTAGCCTTGGTGACATAGGATTTGCTTTCTCTTGTGTGTCCTAGCTCCAACCATGACACTCATATTCAAGAGAGAAGCAAAACAATCCTGTCTACTTCCTTTCTCACAGCAAAAATCACCCCCCAGAAGAAATCCATTCAACTGATTTATGTGCTACAGAGCAGCATGGGGCACAGTCGGGAATACAAATGGCAGTCCACGCTGAGGGCCTAACAGCTGAAGGACCATGCTGTGTGCTGATGCTGAGTCTGCAAGCTACACCCCTCTTTATTTTGTCCCCTGAGCCCCACCCTGTATAGCACAAAGCTCCTCCAGCAACTTCTTGAGCTTGGACTGATTTGCATCATGGGCAGTTCTCCACGGTTAGGGGGTAAGAGAGGCCTGAAAGGAAGTCACTCAAGTTGAGCCTGCAGAAGCAGCATCAGGGCCTGTCCACCAGGCCTGGGTCCCCTTCTTCCTTGGGATCCTTGTTCATTGCAAGGTGCTGTTCCAGGGCCCCAATCCTACCTTCAAATCACTAACAACTTCTTGATAGATTATGGCCCTAGTATAAATTGCTGAATTATTATGGTGGTCATCCTGTATGGCTGAAGACCTTAAAACAACAGTTTATCTTCCCAGAGAACACCTCCCCCCTTCTCCAACTCAGCCTAGGGTGCAGTTTCCTGTCACCTTTCCTGCTACCTCAGGGAAGGCCCCAATCAGATCCTCAGGTGTATATAAACATCCCACTCAAACCCCAGCCCCAGCAAAAGGCCATGAAAGCCTCAGCCTCCCTTTGCTCCAATCCACAGAATTCCTTATCTTTGCAAATTATCTCCATATCCTCCAACATAATGAAGCCCCTTTCCCTTTATAATAAAGTCCCTTTCCTTTTTTCCTTCTGTTTCTCTGCTGCTTCACCATCAAATCCTATCACTTCTGGCTATTGCCTACCTGCCCAGCTCAGGGATCTGGAACCAGCTCATACCTGACTCAGCCCAGCTTGATGTTGCCTGCATGAGGAGGATGTTTGGGAATCTGCTACAAGATGGGGCTGTAGGGCCGTGATTCCCCACTATGCTCTCTGCTTTTCCAGAGACTGTGAGAGCTGCCAGAAGAGAAGGGCAGATTAGCTAATGTGTTCAAATGCTACCAATTTGTCTGATCAAAGAGATTAAGGGACCACAGAGAAAAGTGATCAATAGTGTACAGGGTGTCTACAGAGAGTCACTAGGAGAGAATCCATCTCTCAGGCTTTCACAGAAAGCAACCTGGTCAAGCAATGGTTGTGACTCATCCAGATGGCTGACACTGACAAAAGAGCTAAGAGGTATTGTGCTTGGTTACAAACTGAACCCTGAAGAGATTTAATTGGCCATGACTGATCCCAGGAAGTTAATTGTATTTATACAGGTCTCACCTCAACTTGTTATTAACCATCCAGCAGAAAAGTATTACCATGAGAGTCAAACAGTAATGTGATAATAATATGCTAGCTATGAAAAGTTGAAATCACTTCTAATTTCTGACTAGTGCCAGCTGTACTGGTAACTCTGTACTCTTATGGGTTATAAGACTATAGTTTAAATTGCAGTATTCAGGTAGCAAAGCTTTTTAGACTGGCATCAGCAATGCAAAAGTCTTCTACAGAAGCTGTATTTCCAGAAGAAACTGCAGCAGATCACACACGATTTCCATATCAAAACAATAACAGGAGCGATCTTGGAAGCTGCTGAAGCTGGAAATCAGTCCTACATGTGAGCACCCGTGAAAGCCACAGTGCCGAAAGCTGTCAGGTTACCTCAGTTTTGAAAGCAGTATTCTTGCTTGGCCAGGGTCATGTATTAGTCACTAGGCAACCTTGTATTATGTGAAACTAATTGTAACGATATAATAAAGGCCCCTACTGTTGTTCTTGGGGTACTTGGACAATCAGGCATGGGCCAGCACTTAACTCTGCTATTGTCTCTTGTTGTTTTCTCCTTGATCAACCAAGAGACCAAGGAATCCCTACAGTGATGTAAGAGCACTGCTGGGCCTCAGACGCAGAGCAGCCTGTGCTCCCGTGGCCTGTGGAGTTTCTGTCACTCTGGTGGGGGAAGGACCTGTGCTGGCTGAAGCTGTGAAGTAGCTGGCTCCACAAAGCCAGTGATAATTACACTTTAACAAGTGCAGCTCACAGTTCATGACAATAAAGCATCAGTTGCCAATAGGTGATACTTATGCACTGGATCCACAAGGTCTAAGCAATAATTCAAGGTTCTTTGTAAAGGGAGAGTCAATGAAATGACTGCTCCCGTTGTTTCTAATCTAGATGACACTGTCTGGGGGCTCTGAGAAGTTCTAATTCATGCAGAAAATAGTTTCCTACAAACCTGTCCAACAAACAAAAACAACTATTACCTCCACACCCTCTGAAGATGTTTGAAAAGCCAGAGGCAGGACCTGTCAGCTTCAAGGACCCAAATATTTAGTGGAAAAAAAATAAAACAATCAACATCTGAGCAGCAGGTTCTTTTCTGAGAAGCCAGTTCTCTTCATGCCTAGAATGGAACTCAGGATGTTGTCGTACTGGGCAGGTGCTTGTGCCACTGAGCTATACCCACAGCCTGAGAAGCAGATTCTCAAACTACACTGGACCAGACACCCTGGCCTCCAGGAATCTACCGCCAGGAGGCAGCAGAGATTCACAAGCAAAGCCTGCTTGGGATGGAGTGGGCCTGAGCTTCAGAGAAATTCTAAGCTGAAGAAAAAGGTGTCAGGTTTATACAACACTGTCCCTAACGCATACAAATCCATCAATCTCTTCATTGGCTCTCGCGTGAAGGTCTGGTACAATTTGCTTATTTGTCTGGTCCAGCTGCCCACCACCACATTCCGCCCACTCCTGCTCGCTCTTCTCTACTCAATTCTGCACTCCAGTCACTTCTTCCAAGAAGGGGTGATTTCATAAGTGAGAATGTTGGTGACTTGGAACTGAGTTCCTCAGAGAAGTTGTATTTTTTAACAATACCGTCATCCACATTGAGGTGTACATACACTCCAGGGTTTGTGCGGCTCTTCAATCTGGGCTTTGTAGAACTAGTTCCTCAGACGAAAGGCCAAGTCCATCATTTCTCCTTGATGGGCTAAGTTCTGCAGCTGTCACACATTATTGAGCACAGGGTACAGAGCCTTCCCAGAGCTCCAAGGTGTGGGTGTCAGGGCACCTAATGTTTTCATGAGGATTTCACACAAGGACAGAGAGTTACAACAACTCATCTGATCACTAAAATTCTCAACTTAGCCAGACAGGAATTTTATTCCTTCCATGATGTCGAGAGCTGTGATCTGAGACAGGATACCATAACTGGCTAAGTCTCCCGCTGTCATCTGTACATTAGATTCAGGTAATACAGAAAGACTCATCTCTAAGCTCTTGGTGGCCAGCGCAATAATGAGGCCAGACATAATCTAGAATGCAGCTGTCACCTGAACTATAGGACCAGCAGTTGGACAAGCACCCCGAGGACTGGGGCTCCACCTTAAGGCTGCTCCCAACCTTCTCTGTGCCCTGAGGCTTTTCCTGCTCTGAAAACCTACATGGCTCCCTAAGCAGCTGTCCTCAGCTTGAGCTGATTTGCATAGCAAGCTCTGCAGCAAAGGGATAAGGCCTGAGGGAACCCAGAGGAACCCAGCCTCAGAAGGAGAGCTTCCCCTGGACGCCTGCACCATGGCCTGGAGCTCCCTTCTCTTCAGCTTTCTTGCTTACTGCACAAGTAGTGCTCCAGGGCTCACAACCACCTGCACAGTCCTGGGCTCTAGGAGCAGCCTTGCTGTCACTCTGAGCTCAGTAGGCCCTGTGGGCATAGGCAGGGTGCTCAGGACCCTGACACAGAATGGGGGCTCCCAAGGCTGTGACCCCCACACTGGGCTCACTGTAGCTGCCCAGAGAGGGTAGGTCTGCTGTTGGGTTTAAAGTCTCTGTCTTCTTCTGCTGGCACTGACCTGGAACTGAGGGCAGCATGCTAGCCCAGAGGCCCAATTTCCTCCAGAGCACTGAGGAGCAGGGTCCCAGAAGGATCTTCCACCCACCTCACTCACAACTCTCACTTCTCTCCACACAGGCTCTGTGGCCTCCTATGTGCTGACGCAGCCATTCTCCATGTCAGTGAATCTGGGACAGACAGCCAGGATGACCTGTGAGGGAAACAACATTGGAAAGATATATGTACAATGGTACCAGCAGAAGTCAGGCTGAGCCCCCATGCTGGTCATCTATGGAAATAACGTCCGGGAGTCTGGGATTCCTGACCTATTTTCTGGAACCAAATCTGGCAACACGTCCACTCTGACCATCGCTGGTGCCCAGGCTGAGGACGAGGCTGACTGTTACTGTCAGGTGTGGGATAGCAACGATGCTCACAGTGACATAAGCACAAGGGGAAGTGAAACAAAAACTCACCACCAGCCATGGTCTCACAGCCCCTCCCTTACCTGATCACAGCAACAGGTGAAAACCTACCAGGGGAAGGGAGGAGTTTCATCCCAGCCCTGCAGTCACATTTCTGAGAGATAGGAGAAGTTTCCTGGACTTCTCACACTCATTAGCCTTCATATACCCTTAGAAGCACACATTTATTGAGTAGAACTGGCAGCTTCTCTCCTGACAGAAAGCGGGTTCATCTTCTAACACGAAGTCTCCATATTAAGGAGAACTTCACTGTGACAGGGTCTCAGCTGTGGCAGCAGGAAGACCAGTGATGGTACTAGGGCTGAAGAACTAGAGTGGAGTAATTTAAGCCTATCAATATGTTAAGAAAGGAAGTGATTGGAATGGGAGCACTTTTGTGACAAGAGGGTACAAGACACCTACTTGTCTTGCTTAGGATCATGACTAGGGAATTATTAGTTGATGAGCTACTGTCTCAGTCAGGTGAGAATTTTGTGCTTAACTGAGTTAGACAGAAATACTGGTATTCAACCAGGGCTCGACCCTCAAAAAACCCAGTAGAGTAGACCAGACTCTGTAAGTGTGTGAGACACAGGGATCCCAACTGTGGGTTTCATTTCAAGACAAAAGATTAAAAAAAAAAAAATACACTCACATACCTCCCTAGGGATAGCCATATGGGATTTATATGCTAAATAGGCCTCTATCATCTTCAGTTAGCCAGAAAGATTCACTAATACAAAGTCCTACTGGAAAATCCCATTTTCTGTATTCATGCCCACTTCTCATCTAACTCACATCCCCATTTGATTCTGGATTCATCCATTTTAACTAACAATAGTGCTTGTAATCTTACCGGTTGACCATAGTTTGGTCCCACCTCATGTGAGAGTTCCCTTGCTGTCCACCTTAGGCCAGCCTCGCCTCATGGTTCTGCTCTACAAAAATCCCTAGAAAAAGAAGATCCCTTGGCAACCTGCCCTGGTCCTTTTCTATCCCTCTCTCATAGGGAAGCTTTCATTCTGTCCAATTAATATATTGTTCTTACCTCTGTTTTTCCTAAAATTTCTTCTTTAACTTTAGAGAACATGAACTCAACCCTGTCATCCTTCAGGTTGGGGATTTCATTCACCTATATCAAAGGACCCAACTTTTTACCTAGACCACAGATTTTCAGGAATGTTCTGAAATAAGGAGGGACTTAATTACTAGCTATACTGTCATATTACTGCAGGAAAATCAGAGAATATATTCCTATAATCTTCAGAACTAACAACACTCATTAGAGGATGAGAGTGTCTCATCCAGAAAAAAGTGTGAATTTTCCAGAGGTAAACTGACTCAAACCTCTCCATGTGCCAGGCAGAGAGGTGCTGGGACAGCAGGCATAGTCCCAGAGGACTGGTGTCTCATGAGACAAAAATGACAGTGTGTCATGCAAAAGACTGAACCTAGACCCATAACTCTTAGCATGCACTCACCGAAAATGCAAATGGATCAAAGATATAAACATAAAAACAGAAACATTAAGCATGCTGGATGATGGAATTGGCAGAACTCTTGAGGACACAGGTGTTGGCAAAGGCTTTATACATAAATCCTTGTCTACCCAGGAAATATTACAAAGAATCTATAAATAGAGTCACGTAAAATTAAAAATCCTCTTCATACCAAAGGAAATAACCAGCAGACAACCTAGAAAATGGGAATAACATTTGACCAGCTACTCCACAGAGACAGGACTAATACTTTCATTATATAATGACTACAAAAAGAATAATTAGACCCCCCCATTCAAAGACCCAATGAAAAAATTTGCTTCTGAAATAAACACTTTCTCAGATTAAGAAGTACAAACAGCAAATAAATACATTTATAATTCTCAACATCACTGTACACTGAAAAATTAAAACTTCAAACAGCACTGAGATTCCACCTCACTGAGGAAAGAATGGTTTCACCCAGGAAATCAGCCAATAAGAAATGCAGATTAGGCTCTGGGAAAAGAGAATGCTTTTCTATGATGAGCTAGAGTGTAAATTGGTAAAACCATAATAAAAATCAGTTTGAAGATTCCTCATAAAACTGAAACTAGAGGTCCCATTACACCAAGCTGTTCTCGTTCTTTCCAAAAGAATTAAATTTGTCGTACCGCAGCAAGACTCATGTTTATAGCAGCACAATTTGTATAGCTAAATCTTACAAATAGCCGATATGCCCATTAACAGAGGACTGGATCAAGAAAATGTGATATTTATGTACAAAGGAGTACGAACCTGGCATAAAGAAGGATACATTTAGATATTTTGAGGGAAATGGATGGGACTTGAGACCATAATTATAAGTGAAATAAATAAAATGCACAGGTGTAACATCACACTGTTTCTCCTGAGAACCTGAATGTATAAATAAGGTACAAAGAGAGCATAGATATTAAGAAGTAGGAAGAACCAGTTCAAATGAGAAGAGAAACAATAGATAAGGGAGACAGAGGAAAGGAAAGGATGTAAGGGAAGGAAGGTAGGAGGTGGGGAGAGGACAGGAGCAACACAGCAAAAGAATTATGTCATGCTCTATCTATGTAAAAATCTCTCAGGACGAGTGCCATCATTGTGTACTGCACACATGTATGAGTAAACAAAATTTAAACTATAAAAAACAGCATTCATAATAGTCTGAAAGCATGTGACAATATTCCTTAAGCATTGCCCAACAAGTTGCACATTGAGAAAATGACTCACACGGTGAAAGAAAGAAAGAGAGAAAGAAAGAAGTGAAAAAACAAAGAACAACTGTGATCATGTCAAACCTGAATTATATTTCTAATAACATAAATGTAAATAATATTTTATTAAAATCTACCTTATAACTTGAACCAGCTAAACTGCCTTTGATTTTCCAAGCAAAAATACATCATTCTAGGAGCGGCGGTATAGCTCAGCTGACTAAGCACTTGCTTAGGTAAGCGAAGCGACCAGGGTTCGATCCCTGCTTCTGCTTGCTGCACCGGCCGCGCCTTCAGGTGCGCTGAGCCAGCGATCAGGTCCGGGCGTAGTGGTGTGTGCCTGTAATCCCAGCACTAGGGAGGCAGAAAGCAGGAGGATCACTATGAATGTGGGCTGCATAGTGAGACCCTGTGTACAAAAAAAAAAAGAAAAGAAAAACCTAAAAAATAAATACATCATTATACATTTTTTAAGTTTATAAAACTATAATACTTCAATTACGGAGTTTTTGTAAGACACTTGGGCAAACATAGTAGATTTAAAATTAATATTCTTCTCCTTCAACTCCAATCACTCATAAAAACACAATTAGCCAATCTGACTACAAATATTAACACAATTGCACTTTCATCAATTGTCGAGTATTGGAAAAGTTGGAAAATGATTTCTCTAGTTGGGTTTATGTGGAGGGCCACCTGGGCCACTTAACTTGAAAGAAGAGCAATTCTCCCCATTTTAGCTGAGCCTGACCCTATTTCCTTGTATTTATGTGCACAGAGCTCACTAGGCCATTTCCTTATCCTGTCCCATTGGATTTCAGCAGCATATTGCTCTAACCCAGGTGCTGGCGGTAGTCTTTGAAGAAGGCAGGTGATTTTCCACACAGTTGCTACTGTTTCTATGAGCCCAGTCCAGAAGAAACAAACAGCCAATGGGACCAGGCCTCCAGATAGAGGCTGTGTCTTCCTGGGCCTTGAAGCACTGCACTATACAGCTGAGGAACTGACCACAAAACACTCAATGCTACCTCAACTGTGTAGTGTGGATCACTCTCAGCACACCCTTCTCTCTGATTACTACAGAGGGAAATGCAGACCTCCTCCTAGCCCAGCTCACAATACTCATGTACTTCCTGCCACTGGCCTCTTCAAAAATGAGTAAAAGTTGTGTTCAGTCCTGAGTAAGGGCCTGTGTTCCAGAAAACCATCATCATGGCCGGACTTAGGACCCGTTGGCTCCCCATAGCTATAAGGAAGCGTTGGTGCCTTTATTCTCACCATTGGATGACTGGAAGTGGTAGGTTAAGATTAACTTGATGAGATTCCAAAAGTTTATCCTCGGGATTACAAATATAAACTTCCTGGACCAAGAAGAGGAACAGTACGGTCACTTCACTCAACATCCTCAGGGAGGCCAGCACCTCGACCCAAGCCCACTTTTTGGCCACTTTGCCCACTGCACCACTGTGGAGATGCCACCCATATTCTCCACTCCCACGTTCCCCAATCCCTTGTGCCATGATATTTGTGCTTTGGAGCCACCAGCTGTGGGAGGCAATCCCTGAAACCATGAGTCATGTTACGCCTCTCGTCCTTTAATCTGTTGGGCTCAGGAATTTTGTCCCACATGTGGGACAGCTGGACAGCAGCACTCTGAGCCTGGGTGTCCCTGCAGGACACCGGCCTTGGAGTCCTGCCTTCTCTCTGGGGCTTTCAGGAAAGGGGCTCAGCAAAGAGTGTTTGCTGTGGTAGCACTGGGCTTCCCCAGGCCAGAAGAGAAGGGAACTCCCAGTTTCAGACAAAGGGCCACCAGGTGGGTGCAGAGACATCCACGATGGAGCCCCCGTGTGTGTGGACAACTGCAGCAGTGTTAGTACTGATGGTAACGTGACAGTAATGGTTGCGACGGGAACGCACAGCGGAGTTTCAGATGCGGAAACTGCCAGTGATATCGCCATTGCTGATAGAGCAGAGAGGATCACGTGGGTCTTGACTCCTGTGTGAGGACAAGAATTTCAGCCTTGGTTACAGTGTCACGATGTGTCCGAAGCTCCCACACACTTTACGGAAGCCTTCAGCTTTTTCTGTAGACTCCATTTCCCTACCAAAACAAAACAACAGAGAAAGCATTTCAGTCCCTGTTCGGTGATCGGAGCTCAGTCTGCTCCACTTCCCTTCACACAGAAAAGCGCAGCTCCTGGTGCTGCCCTGGACAGGTCAGGGTGAAAACCACTGTAACAGAGTGAGGCTGGCCTTGCTATCCATACTCTCAGGTGACACCAGAGAGGCTTGGAGAAAGAAAATCCCTCTTGGGAGTCATCTTGACCAGGAGGGGGCAGCAAAGCTACAGCCAGGAGAAGTCCAGCCTGAGGCTGGGGCTACCCTAGGCAGCTTAACAAAACCAGCCCTGTGGCCCAACAGGAATCCCTCAGTTGGCCCCTGGATTAGAAAACAGTCCATTGCACACTGCGGGCGAGCACTCACCACCATGTTCTGAGGGTCAGGCTCACACAGGGTCACCCAAGCACACTACAGAGAACTCAAGGAGGCTGATGCCAGCTGTCAGCCCGCACAGTTCCACAGGACTGTGTGTCACTGGGGAGACAGCCAGAGGTCCAAGACTCCAGGAGCAGCACAGTGTGAGTGGATAAGGTTCCAGGTGTCCTTCACCCTGCTGGACACCTGGGCCCCTGAACATCTCGGAACCTGTTTCTCGCTGTCTAGCCACGGACCTGCAGCACATCCCTCTGCTCTGCACCCTCCTAGCCCCCACCCCCCGCCCACTCCAGCCTGATCTCTTCTCCTCCTGTCTCTAGGAACATCTGTGGATGCCCTGCAGCTCTCATGCTCTGGAGAGGCCTCAGGTCACATGGAAGAGGGCACAGTAGGGATCTTGTCAGTGCGTGGACCATCTTCAGTCTTCTAGGAAAACCTGCAGTGATGGTAGATGTCATCAGTTGAATCACAGCTGTGACCCGAGGGCCACCCTGGGTTCAGTGGAGGATCTTCCTGGCTGCAAAGGTCCATTACCACACATCCTCCTGCTCAGCCATGTGTAGCCACAATGGCTGTATATTTCTAAGGCTGGTGTGTTGTTTGTTTCTTCAAATAGAGTTTTGAAAATTACCCAAGATGCCCTCAAACTCACAATCCTCCTGCCTCAGCTTCCTCAATGTTGGAATTACAGACATGTGCCCAGCACCCTGCAAAATGACTTAATTTTTCTGCAGGGAACAAAGAAGGAAGGAAGGCTGATTATGAGGAAAATTGCACTCAACCCTGATATGCAGGCATTCTCTGATAAACACTATCTTTCTTACTCACAAGCATTGCTCATGTTTATGAAGTTTCACTCTCTCAAGACATTTCTAACAATGTTCATATGTTAGCATGTCAGAGCTCGCAAGCAAAGGTGTCAGATGGGCCAGCTGCAAGGCCCAGAAGGCCCCAGGGGATTTTTGGAGGTGGGCAGGAGACAAGGAGTGGAAGCACCAGGCAGAAAGGGAGGGAGGAGCTGATGGTGCCACACTCAGGGGAGGAAGGGAGTAGGTGCATGGTTGCCAGGTGACTCTGTTCTCATGCTATTTATCTTTTTGTTTTTGAGGCAGGGATTTAAAATGTAGTGATCTAGAACTCACTTTGTAGCCCAGGCTGACGTCAAACTTGCAGCAAGCCTCTGCCCTGCCTATTTCTTTAGAGCATACTCCTAGGAGTGTTTGGTGCTTGCTGTCTCTGTGCATGATGGCCACAGGTGTTACATGGTATTTCTATTCACAGACCAAGAGCATTTGAACAGAAGTCAGCTTCCGATGTCACAGGAACACTCATTCTTAGAAGCAGGACACTGTTTAGATAACCAACACCTTCTTGTTATTAACATTATGAAGTTGGTATCCCGAGGGCACAATTGTCAAAAGTCAGTGACCTTGAGCTATAGAAATGGAATCTTGAGACCCCGTCTTATGCACAGGCACCCACTTCCCACGAGAACGTGAGCATTACGTACTGCACACGTGCGCCACTAAACTCAATGATAAATAGCGATTAATTATGACTTTTCAGGAGATGAGCCTGACCTAAGGAGCATAGCCACACATCTGAATATCATTAATGTCACCAGGAACACAGCCTCCTTTGGTGCCTGACAGGAAAGGGACAGCAGAGATGTACTTACCATGGCTCTAGGATTCAGGGAAGATGATGCACCTGAAAACAAAAGAGAAGACTTTTTGACCTGAGGGCTCCAGATGCCTCAGCTGTGAGGATCAGGAGGATGCACAGTAGAGGAAGGGAGCAGGAAGGGACCCTGTGGTCAGGCTCTGACATGAATCTTGTGGAGGGAATCCTGACTCACTCACGGCTTGGCATCACTATGGAGTGAAATCCCCTCTGCTCTCTGGTCCTCTCCTTGCCCTTTGCCTAAATTCTAGAAAAGATTCAACATGGTACTCTGGAGCTCAGGACTCAGACAGAAGCTCAGACAGCTACCCCAGGGAGGGGAGAACAGATTTGCATCTGTTGCTCCTCCTTCACAAATTGGCACAGACATAATAAGAGTAGCACCAGCAGAGTCTATGCCCAGCTGGGTGGCCCAGGACAGAGCTCTTGCAAGCCCCTCCCCACCATGGCCTGGCTGCCTTTCTGCCTCCTGCCACTTCTGTTCTCCCCAGGTCAGAACACCCAGGGTGCTGGGGAGACCTGCTTCCCTCCCAGCTCCTGGGGCAATCCTTCCAGCTCTCCAGAGTGCTCAATGTCTCCTCTTGTTCTGTATCCTCAGGTCTCTGTGGGCTGCCCGTGCTGACCCAGAATCCCTTGGCCTCGGCCTCCCTGGGAGCCTCCATCAAGCTCACCTGCACTCTGAGCAGTGAGCACAGCGGCTACACCATTGAGTGGTATCAGCAGAGGCCAGGGAGAAGCCCTCAGTACGTAATGCAGCTGAAGAGTGATGGCAGCTCCACCAAGGGTGACGGGATCTCTGATCGATTCTCAGGCTCCAGCGCTGGTGCTGACCGCTACTTAACCATCAGCAACCTCCGCTCAGAGGATGAGGCTCAGTATTACTGTGGAGAAGGCCATAAAATTGATGGCCAGTCCAGGTAAGCCACAGTGCCACAGACAAGGGGGAAGTGAGACCAAAACCTTTCTCTTTTTCCTCTTGCTTGTTACAGATCTACAGAGCCAACCCCTTGTCGCTCTTCCCAGTGCAGACGTCATCATCCCTCATTTCTGCTCCCAGAGAATTGCTGGAAAGAGGCAAACTTGACTTGCACACATTCTAACAGCACAACCTCCATTTTTTTGAACAGCAGCAAGGGCAGACAATGACAGCAGAAGCCAGGCCAACCCGGGAGGAGACAGCCTATGAGAGTGGCCGGGCTGGATTGTCTGTATCTCCTGGGTCCTCATGAGGCCTTGGCATCCTTTGTGAATCTTTGCGTGGGGACAGGATATGAATCAAGGGTCCCAGAGGCAGAGTTGGGAGCTGGCCACAGTGAGCACTCTTGGTCACCAGGGAGCAGCAGGATTGTGTCCACGTGGAGGCTGGGAAGCCAGGGAACAATAAACAAGGTCAGCACCAATACAGACACAGGTTTTGGCAATAAGCAAAAGATTTTAACAGACATTGTGCTAAAGATACACAGATGCCAGGGAAGAATATGTAAATATACACTCATTTGTAACCAAATAAATGAAAATAGAAACACAACACACTGTTACAGAGCTCAATTTTAATGTGTCACTTTCTGTGTTTAAAAAAAAATACATGCATTTAATCCTATGTGAAAGCACATCCCTCCACCCTGTTACCTTCCCGAAGAACCTCGTCATTCCTCACACATATTCCTTTCATCCTGCCTAATGGCATCTTCTCTTCCATGTTTACAAAAGTTGTGTTTTAGTCTTGGTGCAAATTCCATGTGATGTAGAGAATGTGCAGTAATTGTCTTTCCAATTTGGTTTTCACTTGACACAATAATTTCTATTTCCATCCATTTTCCTGAAAAAAAATGCATTTGTCTTTCTGACTAAGTACTGCTCCCTTGTATCAGTACCTCAGGCTTTCTCCTAACCATTCATCCACTGAGCGGTGCGCAGGCTCATCCCACGTCTCACCCATTCCTCGTGCCCCCAGGTGCACGGGAGCGCATGGACCCCTAAGCTGTGCCAAGTCTCATTCCTTCAGGAACATTCCAAGACGTGGCAGGGCTGGATGTGGAACGCTCTAGTTTTAATTTTGTCATTCTTTCAGAAAACTTTCGAATTCTTACCTTTTTCAATAGTGGCTGTATTAATTTTCATCGAAAGTGGAGAACTGATCCATTTTATTTCATTTTTTATTCTTCTAAAACTCATTTTATTACTGCATGTCTGGGTCGCATAGTCATTACATCTCACTTGGGAAAATATGTACATATTTGCCTCGGGCTGATTTTTACCGGCCTCACCTCTCCCTCATCTCCCCTCTTCCTTCTTCCCCAGGTTCCCTTTCCATCTCGGAGAGTCCTGCACATTTCTTTACATGGTTCTTTCATTTTGTGCTTTATTTATACTTAGAGTCTCATCTCTTATAAAATTATGAAATATTTAGCCTTTTGGGTCTGCCCTATGTCATTTCACTGCATGGTCACAAGGTGTATCCATTTTCACACAAATGACACACATTTATGCTTCTTTGTGGATGACCAGCGTGCTGTTGTGTGTATGGGGCACATTTTCTTTGTTCTTTTGCCTTTAGATACACACAGAGGGACTCCTTCCTAGATTAGCAGCTGTCACCTGAGCTGCTCTAGACGTGGGTGCGTGTGGATGGCCGCAGAGTGGTGATTTTAGCTCTTTCAGGAAGATATACGCACAGGACAGAAATCGCTGGAATTTCATTCTGATGCTTTTGAGGAATCGCCGCCCTGATTTTCAGAGTGTTTATACCAGTGCGCGTTCCCACGCGCAGTGCACAAGGGTTCCTTTGCCTGTCCTGCTCCCCAGCATGTGTTGTTTCTTGAGTTTTGGTGGCGGCTGTGCTCACTGCTGAGAGATGCAATCTCAGTGTTCATTAGAACTTCTCTAGTTTGTGCTGGGGAGGTAGCTCAGTGGAGTAAGCGCTTCCCTGGCAAGCGCAAGGGCCTGATTCAATCCCGTTTCACCAAAAAAAAAAAAAAAAATCTCTCTAATGGCCAGAGAGTTTGAAATATTTTAATGTCTTTTTTGGCTGTTTCCTTTCACTTTGAGAAGCACATATTCATTCAATTTTTGAGTGCACTTTTTATATTCACATATTTATTTCTAATAATTTGCACTCTATAACTTATTAATTTATATTATATAATTTTAATAAACTATATCGTATAACTCATTTAAGAATTTATACTCTAAATACCAATCCTCACCTGAGTACCTACCCAAAAGATTTTCCCATTCTGTGGGTAGCTCCTTTAATCTGTCTTGTGGTCTCTTTTCTTGTGCACAAGGGAACTTTGAACCTTCTTATTCATGCGAGTCTGCTGTACACGATGATCACACTATTATGGGGAATTCATTCCTGGAAGTCACACATCTGACTTCTCTCCTTTTCCCTCTGCTCTCAGAGCTTCTTCCCCTCCCCACTTACAAGAGCTGTTTCCATCTTTCCTCCGATTTTGTCTGCGTTGGACCAGGTCCGTTTCCTTCTCTCTTCCCTGCACTCTTACTGGCTCCACTTCCCACTTGCACAAGTTCTTTGTAAGATCAAGGAACACTGACTCCAGAAGAATATTTTTAGTTTGATGCAATCCCATCTTTTGATGCTTGGTATTGTCTCTTGAGTAACTGGACTTCTGCTCAGGAAATCCTTGTCTATGAGCCAATCGTCACGATTTTTAACAATTTTTCTTCTAGAAAAAAACTGGCGTAGCTCTTTACATATAAATTTTGAAACCATTTGATTTGATTTTGGTACAGAGTGAGAAACATAATCAAGATGGACTCTTTTGCATATACGTAACCAGTATTCCCAGGTAAACATTTCACTGCCCTCAATAGATACCAGGAAATTAATTTTTACTTATGCAGATCTCACCTCAACTTGGTCTTAACTGTCCAGCACAGAAGCATAACCAAGAAAGGCAAAGGGCAATAGCATAATAATGTTACCTGTAAAAGGCTGAAATCACTAAGAACTTCTGATAACTGCCATTTGCACTTTTAAATCTCTCCTGTTCTGGATTATAGGATTACATAATGTTAAATTGCTATATTCTGGTACTAAAAATCTTTGGACTGGCATCAAATATGCAAAGGGCTTCTTCAGTGTTCTCCAAACTCAGCTTCCCCACCCGCAATAGAGTACTCACCATTCACACAGCCAAACAGAAAGGGAGAGATCTTGGGAGCAGCTGAAATTGATAATTGCTCACACGTGTGAGCACAGGAGAACGCCACAGGGCCTAAAGCAGTCAAGCTGCTTCTGCCATGCAAAAAGCATCCTGTCTGATCAGTGTCACCTATTAGTCACTAGGTAACCTTGTATCATGCAAAACTAAGGTTGCACAGGCATAAATAAGCCCCACTGTAGATCTTGGGATCCTTGGCCAATCAGACATGGGCCACCACCATATCTCAGGTAGGGTCTCTTGTCTTTCTTTTCTAAATCCTCTTGTCATTTTCTCGTGGAACAACCTAGAGAGCAACGAATCCCTACAGTGATGCCAGAGCTTTGGTGAGCCTTAGACCCAGAGCCTCCTGTGCTCTCTTGGCCTGTGGAGTTTCTGTCACTGTGGTGAGGGAGGAACCTGTGCTGGATGGAACGGTGTGGAACCTGGCTCCAGAAAGACAGTAACAATGATATTTTACAAGGGGCTGGGGATTTGGCCCAGCGGTGCAATGTTCGTCTAGCAAGCTGAAAGCCCTGCATTAGGACCATTTTTGGGTCCTCAGCACCAAATAAATGAATAATAAACCTCCCCTTAAAAAATTCAACAAGTACTGTTCATATTTCATGAGAAAAGAGTATCAGAAAGCGATAGCTGATACTTTGTGCACTGGCTCCATAAGGCCCACATATCAGTTCAAGCTTTCTTGTATGGTAAAAGTTTAGGAGATGACTGGTCCTGCTGATTCCAATCTGGACAATCCAAGCACAAAGTATACAGGAAGTAGCTGCCATCCACAACACTGTTCACCCCAAGAAACAAGCTGTTACCTCCACACCCTCTGCACATGGCTGAAACCAAAGGGAGAGAGCCAAATATTTGGTCTAAGAATTAAGAGAATCTATATCTGAGCAGCTGGTTCTTTTCTGAGCAGCAAGTTGTTTTCCTGCCATGAGTGATGCTGAGACCCTTGTCCATGCAGGCAGGTGCTCGTGCCATTGACCTGTATCCCAGCCTGAGAAGCAGGTCCTTAAACTGCACTGGACCACACACCCAGGTTTCCAGGGATCAGTTTTCAGTGACCACAGGAGGCAGCAGAGAATCACAGGTAAAGCAGCTTGGGATGGAGTGGGCTGGGCTTCAGAGAAATTCTCAGCTCCAGGGGTAGCTGACTATGGCCTGAGGGGCCTGGAGAAAAAGGTGTCAAGTTTTTACAACACCATCCCTGATGCATACAACTTGCTCAGCCTCCCTGTGTCTCTCAGATCAGGCTCTGGTATAATTTATTTGTCTGTTACACCTGCCCACACCTCATTCTTCCCACCCCAGCTCACACGCATCAGGTAAATTCTGCACTCTACACGCCTCCCCCAGAGCGGGTGATTTTACAAGCGAGAAGGTTTGTGACTTGGACCTGAGACCCTCACGTGAAGCTAGTGTAACTTTGTTTTGTGTAACTGCTCTACCATGTACATTGATGTATATGTCCTCGGTTGGGTGGCTCTCGTCCAAACCGACCTTTGCAGAATTTCTTACTGTGACAGCGGCCCAAGCTCAGCATTTCCCCTTGGACCACCCTGTGTGGTAAAGTTCTACAGCTGACACACAGGACTGAGCAGAAGGTACGTGTGGCACAGGCACCTGTGGTCTTTATGAGGAGCTCACGCAAGGACAGATTCACAGCAACTCATCAGATGCCTCAAAATCATGTATGCTTAATGCAGGAGGCATTTTTTACTCACATGGTGAGGCAGGGGTCTGGGATCTGAGACAAGACCTATACATGGCTAATCTCTTGCAGTCATCTGTACAGCAGATTCAGATAATGCTGACAGACTCAACTCTGGCTTCTTGGTGCCAGCCCAGCCACGTGGTAATGAGGCCAGACACAGTCTAGAGTGGAGCTGTTACCTGATCTACAGCATCATCAGTTAGAGAAGCACCCCATGGACTGAGACTGGACCTCAAGCTGCTCTTGCCTTCTCTGTGTCCTGGGGCTCAGTCCTTCTCTGAAACTCACACATCTCCCCCAGCTGCTGTCCTCAGTTTGAGCTGATTTGCATAACAAGCTCTGAAGCAAGGACATAAAAAAAGCCTGAGGGAACCCAGAGGAACCCAGCCTCAGAAGGAGAGCTTCCCCTGGATGCCTGCACCAGGCCTGGAGCCTCCCTCCTTTTCAGCTTCCTTGCTTACTGCACAGGTACTGCTCCAGGTCTCCCAACCACCTCCAAAACCCTGGGCGCTAGGAGTAGCCTGCCTCTCACTCTGAAATCACAAGGGCTCCACAAGGTTGGGGGGACAGGGATCCAGGGCTGAGATCCCCACAGTGCACTCACTGAAGCTACCCAGAGAGCAGGAACGTCGGCTGTTGGGTTCACTGTCTCTGTCTGACACTGATTGGAACTGAAGGCAGCTTGATGGCTCAAGAGGACGGATCTCCTCCAGGACAATGAGGTGCAGGGTCCAGGAAGGATCTTCCAACCTCCTCACTCACAACTCTCATATCTCTCCCTGCAGGCTCTGTGGCCTCCTATGTGCTGACACAGCCGTCCTCCATGTCCGTGACTCTGGAACAGACAGCCAGGATGACCTTTGTGGGAAGCAACATTGGAAGTGAAAGTGTGCACTGGTACCAGCAGAAACCAGGCCAGGCTCCCAAACTGGTCATCTATGGAGATAGCATCCAGGCCTCCGGGGTTCCTGAACGATTCTCTGGTGCCAACTCGGGCAACACGGCCACTCTGACCATCACTGGTGCCCAGGCTGAGGACGAGGCTGCCTATTACTGTCAGGTGTGGGTTAGTAGCAGTGATTCTCAAAGAGACATAGGCACATGGTGGAGTGAGGCAAAAATTCAGTCATCTGGCTCCCGCAAGCCCTCCCTGCCCTGGGCAGAGTAATAGGCGAGAGCCTACTACAGGGAAGGGAGGTATCTTGTCCCAACCCTGCTGTCACTTTACTGAGACATGGGAGGAGTTTCCTGGACCTCACCTGCCTTCGCTGTACCCTCCGCAGCTTGTGTTTACTAAGTAGAACTGGCAGCTCCCATCCCCACAGAAAGCCGATTCACCCAACACTAAGTCTACATAGTAAGAAGAATATTACTGTGGAGAGGTCTTAGCAGCAGGAATACCAGTGATGGTTCTAGGGTTGAGGACTGCACTGGAGTGGTTTAAACTGGTCAATATATTAAGAACGCACTAATTAGAATGGGTTATATTCAGACAAGAGGGCTGAGGGACACATCGACCTTGATTGGGTCTTGACTCAAAAATTGTCATTTGATTAGTTCCTACCTTAGCCAGGTGAGAATTTTCTGCTCCAAGGGTGATAGGCAGAAGAGTTATGGGAGTCCCTTGCTATTTCATGGTTTGACTTTCATGGACTCAGGGTTTCTCAGGTTTTCTGTTTTTCACAGATTGGACTCACAGTGATTCCTCCTGTTTTCAACTTCCCAGTCTCTGGGATTGCAGGTGGGTGCACTACACCCAGTCTCAATCAGCTTCTCAGCGCACCCTGGGGATGGGGCCAGCATGGCACACCAGGGATCAAATCCCGGCAGCAGCGCTCTGCCTAAGAAGGTTGGTTAGTCCATTGAGCTATCAGACCAGCCCTCGATGGTTTTCAAACTTTTTTTCAGTTTTTTAACAAGAATAAAAAATTGGAATAATACAGAAAACACAAACCTTGCCAACAGAATAACCAGAATATCCAACCCTTTTAACTGTAATGATAATAAAATAAATTCAATCAATTATTTCTGAAACTTTTTAACATTCCACTTAAGATACGATGGAAATTGATTGTAAAGACATCTCAATGACATAGTGCAAAATAGTGGTGCAAAATCTTCATAAACATGTTCTCCTTAATGCTGGGTGAAAAGGACACAGTTTCCTCTGTATTGGGCTACCTTAAAAAGTTACACATGTCTTTTTGCCTTTCAATGTGGAAATTACACGTGAGAACCCTCTGAGAAATGCATGTTTTCGTAGGATGGGGCTACACTGGAGCCCACAAGTAACAAATGCTTGAGTCACCTGGAGCAGGAAGTTCTGTCTCCACTCGTGGGACACAGGGAGAAGCCCGGAAGGTGTGGTGCTGAAGAGGTAGAAGTTGGCATACTGTCCTCCTATCTATGCAGCTGATGGAGCCCTCAGGCTGCTCTATCCTGAAGCACAAGGTCCACCTCATGGGTGTCACTAAAAGGGACTAATGCAGATGACACACCTGTTCCGAAACCCAAAGGACAGAATTAGGATTGTCTCACGGGTCTTTGCCCTGAAGTCCAGGCTCTTTTATTCCATCTCCAATCCCTCCATTGCCGCAGAATCTCCTGGATAACATCTCTTGTCCTTTAAACTGTTAGAATCAGGAATTGTGTCCCAGAGATGGGAAAGCTGACCGGCACACTCAGCCTGGATGTCCCTGCAGGACACTGGCCTTGGAGTCCTGCCTTCCCTCTGGGGCATTCAGGAAAGAGGTTCAGCAAAAAGAGGTCCTGCACCATGGGCCCCAGTGTGCATGGAGCTGCAGGGCTGTTAATACTAATGATAACGGTGACACCATGATGCGGATGTGAACACACAGCTGAGTTCCAGATGCAAAAACCACCAGTGATATCGCCATTGCTGTTGCTGGGGAGAGGGGCTTGGCTCCCATGTATGAGGACAAAAATTTCAGTGGTGGTTACAGTGTCACGATGTGTCCTAAGCTCCCAGAAAAGCCTCCAGCTTTTCTGTAGGCTCCATTTTGCCAGTGAAACACAACAGAGAACATTTTCAGTCCCGATGCAGGGATGGGAGCCGAGCCTGCTCCACCTCCCTGCAAACGGGAAAGCCCAGCTCTCTGTGCTGCACAGGACAGGTCAGGGTGAGCACCCCTGTCACAGGATGAGGCTGGCCTTGCTACCCATACTCTCAGGTGACAGCAGAGAGGCCTGGAGAAAGAAAAGCCCTGTTAGGAGTCATCTTGACCAGGAGGAGGCAGCAGAGCTACAGCCAGGAGAAGCCCAGCCTGCGGCTGGGGCTGCCCCGAGGAACCTCACAAACACCAGCTCTGTGGGCCAACAGGAGCCCAACAGTTGGCCCTGGGTTAGAAAAAACAGGTCATTGTGTGCCCCTGACATGCACTCACCACCATGTTCTGAGGATCAGCCTTACACGAGGTCACGCTAGGACACTACAGGGACTAAAAGAGGGTGATGCCAGCTGTTAGCCCACACAGTTCCACAGGACAGTGAGTCACTGGGGAGACAGCCAGAGGTCCAGAACTCTAGAAGCAGCACAGTGTGAGCGCACAGGGTCCACTGGAGTCCTTCACCCAGCTCGACACCTGAGCTCCCAGAACATCTCAGAACATGTTACTCACCATCTACCCAAAGCCTGGAGCGTGTCCCTCTGCTCTGGACCCTTGCAGCAGCCCCCGCCACTCCAGCCTGATCTGTCCTCCTGTCTCTAGGCACATCTTCTGTTCCCTGCAGCTCTCGTGCTCTGCTCAAGTCTCAGGTCAGGTGGAAGAGGGGACAGGAGGGACCTTGTCCCTACATGGATCATCTACCGGAATCTCAGGAAAACCTCGATCTCATCTGCTGTGTCACAGCTCTAACATGAGGGCCACCCTGGGGTCAGAGGCAGGATCCTCCTGGCTCAAGGCACCACAACCACACACGTTCCTGCTCAGCCCTGTGCGGCCACAACCCTGGGGACCCTAATGGATGCCACAAGCCTGAAGTAGTTTTCTAAGCCTGGTATTTGTTGTTTCCTGGAATAGAGTCTTGAAAATTTACCCAGGATACCCTCAAACTCACAATCCTCTGGTCTCAGCTTCCTGGGTGCTAGCATTACACGTGTGTGCTCAGGAAAAATCAGTTAAATTTTCTACAGAGATCAAGAAGAAAGAAGGCTGATTATGAGCAAAGTCACTTTCAATCCTGATATGCAGGCGAGCCCTATCCTTCTTACCCACAAAGTTTGACCATGTTTATGAAGGTTCTTTCTCTCCAGAATGTTCCTTAGAAGCTACATTCAGAGCTTGTAAGAGTGTGTATCAGAGCACATAAGTGTAGGTGTCAGAATGGGACAGCTCCAAGGCCCAGCAGGCCCCAAGGGAGATTCTGAGGTGGGCAGGGGAACAAAGGGCATAGGCCAGGAGGAGCTGATGGTGCCACACTAACAGGAGGACAGCAGAGGGTGTATGTGTGACTTGTGGCTCTCTTGTGATGTCATTTCTTTCTTGTATGTTTTTAGACACAGGGATTTAATATGCAGCAGTCTAGAACTCACTTTGTAGCCCAGGCTGGCCTTGATTATGCAGCAAGCCTATCTCAGCTATTCCTTTAGACCTAATTCCTAGGCATCTATAGTGCCTCCTGTCTGTGCATGACAGCCAGAGGTATTACACGGTATTGCAATAACTAAATTACTAGCATTTGAAAGGAAGTCAGCTTCCCAATATCACAGCAATACCCATGCTGAGAAGCAGTGCAGTGCTTCAGTAACCAATACGTTCTTTTTATTAATATTAGAAAGCTTCTATCTTGCAGATGAAATTGTCCAAAATCAGCAGTCTTGAGTCTTAGAAGTGGAATCTTGAAAATTAAGCTGCGTTGTGCACAGGTTCTGACTTCCCACAACAATGTAAACATTAGGTGCTAACAACACATGCTACTAAAGTAAACAATGGATGAGGATTCATTATTGCTTTTCAGAAGATAAGCCTAACAGGAAGAGCATGACTAGACACCTGAATATTATTAGTTCCACCTGGAGAAGTCTCTTTCGTACATTTCAGAGAGGAAACAACAGAGAATGCCTTACTATGGCACCAGGATTCAGGGACAATGACTGACTTGTACAGGAAAGAAAATGCTTTTCAACCAGGGGGACTGAGGATGTCTCAGATGGGAGATGCAGGAGGATACAGGGTAAAGGAAGGGGGCAGGAAAGGACCCTGTGTCCATGCGAATCCTGTGGATCTTGTGGAGCGAATCCTGACACACTCACTGCTTGTCTAGGGACATCGAGAAGCATTTAGCCTCCCAGGAATGGCTCTCTCCTCAGTGGACAGAAGAAGAAACTGTGCTCACTGCCAAGCCTGCTACAGGGTAACTAAGCATGTCTGCTTGGAGTATGCTATGTAGAATTCTCACCAAAGGACCAAGCAGATCATAAAGGCTTTGAAATAGTCATTTTTGAAGGCATAGTGGTGCATAGTGGTGTGGTCCCTGTGGGCATCAGCGGGCACTGTGGGTCTTAGTCAGAGGACACTGGGCAGCACTCCAGTGCAAAGAGCATGACTGATGCTCCTTTGGGGTTTCTGCTAAGGAGTAGAGTCCCCTCTGCACCCCTGGGCCTCACCTTGCCTGTCTTCAGAATTCTAGAAAAGAAAAAATGACGGTCTCTGAGGCTCAGGGCTTAGACAGAAGCTGAGAGAGCCACCCCAGGGAAGGGGGAACACATTTGCATCCATTGCTCCTCCCTTCACAAATTGCCAAAGACAGAATAAGAGGGGTACCTGCAGAGTCCAGGCCCAGCTGGGTGGCCTAGGACAGAGCTCTTCCAAGCACCTCCCCACCATGGCCTGGCTCCCTTTCTACCTTCTACCCCTTCTTTTCTCCCCAGGTCAGAACACCCAGGGTACTAGGGACCTGATTCCCTCCTAGCTCCTGGGACAACCTTTCCAGTTCACCTGAATTCTCAGTGTCTCTCCTCTTATTCTGTATCCTCAGGTCTCTGTGGGCTGCCAGTGCTGACCCAGAGTCCCTTGGCCTCAGCCTCCCTGGGAGCCTCCATCAAGCTCACCTGCACTCTGAGCAGTGAACACAGTAACTTCTACATTGAGTGGTATCAGCAGAGCTCAGGGAGAAGCCCTCAGTATGTAATGTATGTGAACAGTGACGGCAGCTCCAGCAAGGGTGACGGGATCTCTGATCGCTTCTCAGGCTCCAGCTCTGGTGCCGACCGCTACTTAACCATCAGCAGCCTCCGCTCAGAGGACGAGGCTCAGTACTACTGCGGAGTGAGCCACAGCACAGATGGCCCATTCGGGTAAGCCACAGTGCCACAGACAAGGGGGAAGTGAGACCAAAACCTCCCTCCTGTGCCTCTTGCTCATTAGGTTCCTACAGTCCCAGCCCTACGAGGTCCTTCTTCATCACAAGTCCTCATCCCACATCTCTGCTCCCCACATATCACTAGGGAGAGGTCAGCTGGAATCCCAATTACATAAATTCTGCCAACACCACTTTCATTTTTTCCACAGCAGGCAGTGGAGACAAGGCCAGGACATGCCTGACCAGCTTCAGTGGGAGACATCTCATGAGAGTGGCCTGGCTGAGGTGGCCAGGTCTCCTGGAACCCATGAGGCCTTCAGACCCTTTGTGGAGCTCTGGATGGTGACTGGGCATGGACCGTGGGTTCCAGAGGTGCAGGGGGTGGCTGGCTACAGGGAGCTAACAGGGCCACTAGGGAGTGGCAACATCCTGCCCTGGTGGAGGCTGGGAAACCAGGGCATGAGAAGCAAGGTTAGCATCGATGCAAGGATAACTTTTTTGACAATGAGCAAAACATTTCAATGTATGTTTGACTAAAGATACGCAGATGCCAGGTAAGAATATTTAAGTATATTCATTTCTTTGTAACCAAATAAATGAAAATAAACATCACAGCATACTGTCACACAGCTCAATTTCCGTGTATTATATTTTATATTTTAAACTTTTTAATACATGTGTTTAATCGCATACGTAATCACATCCTTCCACCCTGTTACCTTCCCTTAGAGCCCTACATTCCTCCCTCTCTTCCCTTCCTCCTGCTAATATCATCCACTCTTCCAATACTATGACATTTGTGTTTTATTCTGAGTGCAAATTCGCCATGTTGTAAAAAACGTGCAATAATTGTCTTCCTATGCCAGATTTTCACATGACATGATAATTTTATTGCCATCAATATTTGAGAAAAAACATGATTCTTTCTGAGTAATACTCCACTGTGTAGGAATGTCCGCTTTTCTCTTAGCCACTCATCCACTGATTCCAGCTCTTATCCACTAGTGTACCCCAGCCTCCGCGCCTCTGCCCAGACCCCTGAGCTGTGCCACCTCCCACTCCTTCCGGTGTTCTCCAAGGCACCGCATGGCTGGACATGGATGTCCTATTTTTAACTTTTTAGTTCTTTCAGAAAACTTCCTACTTCATATGTTTTTCAATGGTGTCTGTACTGGTTCCCATTAAAGTGCTGAACTGACCCTTTCTCTTTGCCTTTTCATTCCTTTAAAATAATTTTGCTACTGCATTTCCTGGATACCTACTTGTTGCATTCCACTTAGGAAAATACATACATATTTCCCTCTTGCTGATTTTTATTCTCCTCACCCCTCCCACGTCTGCCCCTCCCTTCTTCCCTAGGTTCCCTGACCAACTCTGGACAGTCCAGCTACACATTTCTTAACATGGCACTTATATTTCATGATTTATTCATATTTATGTTCCTCATATTATAGAACCCATGAGGTATTTAACCTTCTGTGTCCGTCCTATTTCATGTAGCCTCATACTCTCAAGGTGTATGCATTTTCCCAATTAACTAAAATTTATTGGGGCTAGGGAGATGGCTCAGTACCATAAGCACTTCCCTGGCAAGCCCAAGGGCCTGAGTTCAATCCCCAGTTCTGCCAAAATAAAGAAAGTAAAATTTATCTTTTTAAGGCTGAATAGCATTCCATTGCATATAGGTGGCAAAATTTTCTTTGCTCATTGCTCATTTGATACACACAGGGGCCCCTTCCAAGCTTCACCAACTGTCACCTGTGCTGCTGTGAACTCGGGTGCGTGCGGATCACCATGGTGTGGTGACCTTGGCTCTCTCCAGAGACACTTACACAGGAGAGCTAAACCTGGAATTTCTATTTTTATTCTTTTGAAGAGTCTCAAAGTGTTGAATTTCAAAGTGTTTGCAGTTGTTTACATTTTCACTAATAGTGCACAGCGACTCTATTTTCCTGACAAGATCACCAGCATTGGTTGTTTTTTGAGTCCCGGGCTGGTCATGCTAACCAAAGTGAGATGCAATCTCAGTGTTCATTGGAATTTTTCCAATGGCCAGAGTGGCTGACAAAACTTTGTTTGTACATTTTAGCTATTTTAATTCTCCTTCTGAGAAGTTCCTCTTCCATATATAGTATTCCATTAATGGGATCCCGAACACAGGCAGGAGGAGCAATTTACTCCAGATAGAATAAATGTTAAGCTAAAACTGTCCTGAAGCAACAAAGTGGTCACTATGTATTCATGCAGGGAAAATTTTAATAGGAATGAAGATCAATTATAAAAATATGTGTTTCACTACCAGTACATCTAAGTTCAGAAAACAAACACAACATGATATAAAACATCAAATATATATTAAAACAATTATGATGTTGACCTCAATAACCTTCACAAATACACAAATCATCTAAACAAAATTAATAAAGAACCATGAAGTATGAATATTACCTTAGAAGACATGGACTTAATAGACATCCACAGAGTGCTCTACTGTATGACCACTGAATATGCATTGCTCTCAGTAGTCCATGGAGCTTTCTCAAGAGAACACACACATGTTCACACCACACACTCACACATGTAAACTGAGCACACCTTCCATGGACAGGGTCAGATTATTGTACAATGAAACTAGAGAACAATCAAAACAGAAAGCACAGAAATTTTACAGACATCTCGATGGTAAACACATGTGAATACCCACTCAGCCACAGAAGAAACCCAGGAAGACAAGAAACAAGTCCTACAATCAAAGTATAATGTCAGTATACCATAGAGGATACTGTGGGGGAAAATGGAAGATATCCTAAGAGGATAGCTTATTTCTACTGTCAGCTCACAGAGGGAAAACAGTGAGCTCCAATAAATAAAAACAATTAATGATGATCTTCAAATACTAAAAGAAGAATAAATAAAGACAGTTCAACACCAAACCTAGTTGAAGAAGAGAAATCATAAACATCAAAGCGGAAGTTAATGAGCTTGAGACTAAAAATTGCAAACAATTAATTAAAAACACACCCCTAGCCAAGTTTGTTGGTAAAGGAGAGAAAAAACTCACACCCATGTAATCACTAATTCAAAAGTTTAAATCACTATAGATAACACCAAAATTCACAAGATTATTAGTAACACTAGAAAAAAATGTTCATTGCAACATATTAGTGATTCCTGAAGAAATGCATGGAGAGTTACCAAAACTGAGCCAGTGAGGCATAAAACAGGCCACAGAAATTGAGGCACTAAGAAAAAATTCACCATCTCAGCAAAGCTCAGAGCCTTATGAATTCAGAGCTGAGCTCTACCGAGCCTTCCGGGCTGACCTACTGCCAATGCTCCTCAACCTCTTTACTGAAGCTGAAAGGGAAGGAGCCCTCCACGAGTCGTGCCTGGAAGCTGGCTCTACCCCAATTCCAGAACCAGTTGTGCATCTCTTCAATAAATGTGCACACAATAATCTTCAACAAGGTATTCTGCAGAGTGATGAAAACTTTCTCATAAATTCAGTGATAAAATCCTCCTCATTTGAGGAATACCAAACATCCACCTTCCAGAGCCCCTATTTATGCAAACCACAGCTATAGCCCTGGTAACACTGGATTTGCTTTCTTTCATGTGTCCTAGCTCCAACCATGATTTCAAATTCAAGAGAGAAGCAGAACAATCCTGTCTACTTCTTTTCTCACAGCAAAAATCACCCCCCAGAAGAAATCCATTCAACTGACTAATGTGCTACAGAGCAGCACTGGGGCACAGTCTGGAATACAAATGGCAGTCCACGCTGAGGGCCTAACAGCTGAAGGACCGTGCTGTGTGTTGTTGCTGAGTCTGCAAGCTACACCCCTCTTTATTTTGTCACCTGAGCCCCACCCTGTATAGCACAAAGCTCCTCCAACAACTTCTTGGGCTTGGACTGATTTGCATCATGGGCAGTTCTCCATGGTTAAGGGGTAAGAGAGGCCTGAAAGGAAGTCACTCAAGTTGGGCCTGCAGAAGCAGCATCAGGGCCTGTCCACCAGGCCTGGATCCCCTTCCTCCTTGGTGTCCTTGTTTGCTACAAGGTGTTGTTCCAGGGCCCCAATCCTACCTTCAAATCACTAACAACTTCTGACTATTGCCTACCTGCCGAGCTCAGGGACCTGGAAACAGCTCATGCCTTACTCTGCCTGGGGCTGATGCTGCCTGCAGGAGTACGATGTTTGCGAACCTGCTATAAGATGGAACTATAGGACAGAGATTCCCTGCTGTGGTCTCTGCCTTTCCAGAGACTGGGGGAGAGGACTGCAGCTGTCAACAGAGACAGACAGATTAGCCAGGGTGTTCAAATGCACCATCCACAAGCAATCTGTCTGATCGAAGAAATTAAGGGAACAAAGAGGAAAGTGATCAATAGCGTAGAAGGTGCCTATGGAGAGTCACCTGGAGAGAACCTGCCTCTCAGGCTTTCACCGAAAGCAATTTGATCAAGCAACTGGCTGCGACTCATCCAGGTGACTGACACTGACAATAGAGCTAAGAGGTGCTGTACTTGTTTACAAACTGAAGCCTGAAGAGATTTAATTGATCATGATTGATCCCAAGACGTTAATTGTTATTTACACAGGTCTCACCTCAACTTGTCATTAACCATCCAGCAGAAAAGTAAAACCAAGAGAGTCAAAAACTAGTGTGATAATAATATGCTAGCTGTGAACAAAGCTAGCATATTATTTGAATGTGCTATACTAGAAATCGCTACCAACTTCTGACTCATGCCACCTATACTGTTAACTGTCTACTGTTATGGATTTTTGAACTATATAGGTTAAATTGCAATATTCAGGTAGCAAAACTCCTTAGACTGACATCAACAATTTAAAGGTCTTCTACAGAGTTCTCAAAACACAGCTTCTCCAGTGCAACAGGCCACACATCATTCACATTAAAAAACAATAAAGGGAGTGATCTTGGAAGCCGCTGAGGCTGGAAAGTGGTCATATGTGTGAGCATAGGTGAGAGCCACAGTGCCTAGAGCAGTCAGGTTACCTCAGTCTTGGAAACAGTATCCTACTTGGCCAGAGTCACCTATTAGTCACTGGGCAACCTTCTATCATGTGAAACTAAGGTTGTAATGGTATAAATAAAGGCACATAATGTTGGTCTTGGGGTCCTTCAGCAATCAGACATGGGCCACCACCAGATCTGAGGTACTGTCTCTTGTCTTGCTTTTCTAAGTCCTCTTGCCATTTTCTCCTGGAACAACCAAGAGACCAATGAATCCCTACAGTGATGAAAGAGCACTGCGGGGCCTTAGACGCAGAGCCTCCGGAGCTCCCTTGGCCTGTGGAGTTTCTGTCACTCTGGTGGGAGAAGGACCTGTGCTGGCTGGAACTGTGCAGAAGCTGGCTCCACAAAGACAGTAATAAGTATATTTTCGCAAGTGCAGCTCACATTTCATGACAATAAACCATCAGTTGCCAATAGGTGACATTTGTGCACTGGATCCACAGGTCTAAGCGATAATTCAAGTTTCTTTGTAAAGTAAAAGTTCATGAAATGACTGCTGCGGTTGCTTCTAATCTGGATGATCACATCCTTCAGGACTCAGAGCAGTGCCAGCATGTGCAGAGAATAGTTGTCCACAAACCCATCCAAGCAACAAAAAGAGCCATTACTTCCACACCCTTTGAAGACGTTTGAAAACCAGAGACAGGACCTGTCGTCAGCTTCAAGGACCCAAATATTTAAAGTAAAAAATAAGGCAATCTATATCTGAGCAGCAGGTTCTTTACTGAGAAGGCAGTTCCTGACCCCTTGGCCTTCAATAATCAGTTTTCAGTGATCACCAGGAGGCAGCAGAGAGTCACAGACCAAGCCTGCTTGGGATGGAGTGGACCTGGGCTTCAGAGAAATTCTAAGCTGAAGAAAAAGGTGTCAGGTTTATACAACACTGTCCCTGACACATATAAATCCATCAATCTCTTCTTTGTAAAGTAAAAGTTCATGTAATGACTGCTGCAGTTGGCTCTCACATCAGCCTCTGGTACAATTTGTTTATTTGTCTGGTCCAGCTGCCCACCACCACCTTCCTCCCACTCCTGCTCGCTCTCATCAAGTAAATTCTGCACTTGGTCACGTCTAAGAAGGAGTGACTTTATAAGGGAAAATGTTGGTGACTTGGAACATTTCTGAGTCCCTCAGAGAAGTTTTATTTTTTAACAGTACTGTCATCCACGTTGATGTGTGCATACATTCCGTAGATTATGTGGCTCTTCAATCTGGCCTCTGTAGAACTAGTTTCTCAGACAAAGGTCCAAGTCCATCACTTCCCCTCAGACCTCTATATGTACTACAGTTCTGCAGCTGTCATACATTATTGAGCACAGGGTTCAGAGCCTTCCCAGAGCAGCGAGGTGTGGGTGACTGGGTACCTAATGTTTTCATAAGTAATTCACACAAGGGCAGAGAGTTACAACAACTTATCTGATCACTAAAATTTTCATGTAAGACAGCCAGGCAGGAATGTTATCCCTCTATGATGAAGAGAGCTGTGATCTGAGACAGGATCCCATACTTGGCTAAGCCTCTTGCTGTCATCTGTACATTAGATTCAGATAATGCAGACAGACTTGTCTCTGAGCTCTTGGTAGCCAGCCCACTAAGGGACCGGACACCGTCTGGAGGGCAGATGTCCCCTGAACTACAGGACCAGCAGTAGGACAAGCACCCCATGGGCTGAGGGTGGTCCTCAAGACTGCTCCCCTTCTTTTCTGTGTCCCTGGGGCTTAGTCCTGCTCAGAAACCCCACACAAGATTGCTACCCCTCTTTTTTCCTGTGTGGGGTTGTTGAGTAGATTTCAAGGAAATAGCTGTAGCTCAGTCCCACAAGTGGCACCTGGCCACCAGCAAATGTCATCATGGTCATTATCCATATCCACAACACACTAGAACTTTGTGCGATATCCTATCCCCAAACTGTCAGAAGTGATGGTCATTTATTTGTCACTTCAGCATTTATCTTATGTTTTATTTTTAGTATTTCTTTACTATCATGAAAACTTTTTCTTAGTTCAATTGTTTTTAAAACATTTAATTTTAAATTAATTAATATTTAATTTCCTGAATATTGCTTAATCTTAATTTTTGTTTTAAGATTTTTACTATATCTTTGAATTACAATTTATCTAAAAGACATCGTATGATATCTTCTCCTAGTTTTAGAAACTTTAAAAAGTGTATTTCTTTTTTCTGTTG